>JAODAL010081508.1:0-11884 GCA_025379985.1 Phyllomedusa bahiana | reverse complement strand
TTTGCGTGTTTCCCTATTAGTGTATTCGCAGTCTTCGGTTGGGGCCGACCTGTTAAGGAGTCAGGCCCCCCCAAACTGCGGGACCAGTGGGTTGGGAACAGCGTCAGGGCCTCGCTCAGTAGGAGTCTACTCGTATGCCACTGACCGATTCCTCACATTTTGGTTATGTTTTTTTTCATATCACTCAAACAGTCAAATTTTTTTTTTTTTTTTAAATTCTTTTTATTCAAAAACTGCATTCAAGAAATACACTTAACAGTAGTTCATGTACATACAGTGATGTCAAGACAATACAATCATGTACAATTGCATACGGTTTTTGACATTCATATTTCCAAGTGTTGTTTGTGATACATCGAGAACTGATAATACTTTTTCCCTATGCAGTCTTTCTTTTTCCGTTTTCAATTTTTTAACATAAACTTTAACTTAAACTAAACAAATAACGGGAGCGTCCAAGTACTCCATTTTTATACCTGAAAGCAGCTCCACATGTCAAATCATGTTGGAGGACCTAGCAGCCAGGTTCATTGTCCTACTTGTTCTTCATTACTCTTGTCCGGACCCCCCACTCTCCTCCTCCAGATCAACATTTAAAAAAAAATTCTTAATTCCTGCAGTTTTTCACTTTGGCCACTAGGCCTAAAATTAGTATGACACTTCCTGTAGAAAAAGATTTTCAGTAGTTGCCATATTAAGTACAAGCAGGGTCAAACTGAAAGGAGAGACCAATGAGAACCAAATGTGTATAGATAACACAGGATGCACAGTCACAAAAGAAGAGAGTCCACAGCTCACCCTCACCCCTCCCTGTACACTGACTTCTTCCTGGGTCACAGAGCAGGACTAGAAGATCTCCTATAGAAGTCAATGGGACTGAGTCAGTCTTAAGACTCCTATTTTGCATGAACTTCTGTAAAGTATCTCCCTTAGGACATGTTCCCAAGGCAAGGTTTTTTGGACTTTTTTCAAACGGTTTGCAGTTTTAGAAACCGTTGAAACCTGCAAGCAACGCTCCCCCCATAGATTTCAATAGAAAATCAGTTCACGTCCCCACTGAATGGATTTTCCGTCGGGCTGTTTTTCACACCGCCGGGCGGCCCAAAAAAAACGTAGAACATGTTCATTCTTTTGACCGGTTTTTCCAGATAAAAATTAACATTGGTGTCCATGTTAACCACTCAGAAAGTGAGTGAGCAGTTTTTGACGCAGTTTTTAGTCTATACTAACCTAATTTTTATGCTGTTAACATGCACATGTGTGAAAGTGAAAGTGAAAAAAGTTGGCCGTTGCCATCATTGTTAAATTGGGGGAAAATTAACAAAAAAAAACATGGTTTCTTGCACCAATCAGGTGCACTTTTCAGCTTGTAAAACAGTACAAAAACCATGGGAAAAATAGGGACAAAAACAATGACAAAAAAAATTTCAAAAACTAACCGAAAAACAGACGTTTTTTGTGACGAAACAGTCCAAAAAACGGGTTGTAATGAATGGTTCTGCTGAGGTCAAAAAAGAGCTGTTTTTGTCCTTTGCTGTGTAAACGAACCTTTATGCTGTTAAAGCAGTGCAGGCAAGAAAGCTGTTCCCACAATTATAAAAAAAGAGAAATCTAGAAAATAAAAATGGCTAAAGAAGAAAAGGGAAAATGGATCAGGGTCTTGATTTAATAAATAAAATAAAAAAAGGCGAAAGATTCCCTTTAACCCTTAAGCCCAACGCCTGAAAAGTTAGTTAATGACCAGAACATTTTTTAGGTTTTGGCCCCCTTGGGTTAAACAGTTGTAACTTTTTATTTTTTCAATGAGCGTTTGGATTTAAAGGCCTCGTTTTTATTCGGACAGTTGTACTTTATAGGGAATATTTTTTAAATACCTTATAATAATTTTCAAATATTTTTTTTTATTTTATTTTCAATATTTTTTTTTTTTTTTTAATTTTTTTTTCACCATTTACATTTCACACTTAATAAATTGTTTAGATTAATTCTACAGGTTATTACGGTCTGTGGTACCAAATATGTTAGGTTTTTTTTGCGGTAAATTTATGTACAATTTTTTTTTATTAAATATTTTTTTTTTATTTTATTATTTATTTTTTTTTTTTTTTTAAATTTTTATGGTTTTTTGTACTTTTTTTGACTCCCATGAAAGGGAGAATGTTTAACTTTTTTTTTTTTTTTTTTTTTTTTACACTTAGTAATGAATTAGCTTTATTAATATATCCCAAAATTACTTTGCAAACTGTGTCAGTCTGCACGGGCAGTGATTGGGGACAGCACACAGTGCTTCCTAACCCAACCTGGCTTTTTTCACAGAAAAATCGGGGGCCTGCTAGGCCCCAGAGGGGACTGGCGGGCCGGCCCCTGGGGCTCTTTTGGGGGGACCGGCACGTTCCGATCCCCCCGTCAGAGAAAGGGGATCCCTTTGATTGCGCTGCTTAACGCCCCCCGCCCCAATAAAAAAGGGTTAAAGCATGGGGTTGCGGGGTTTCCTCCGCCCCCGATCCCTGCAGGAAAGAATTTGGGGAAACGGGGGCTGTATAGTTCACCCCCGATCCTAGCGCAGCGGGTGGCCCCCGGGCGCCGGAAAACCCCATTTTTGAAAGCGACGTAAAAAAAGACTTCGCTGCGACGAACGCCCGCCCCGGGGCCCGGGCCGTCAAAAAAAGGTTTTGCGGTCTTTAAAGGGGGGTTAAAGGGTTTGGGGGTGGGACCGATAAAATGCTCGTTTGGGTCCTTTGGGGGATGAGAAAACCACCAAAGGTCTACGGGGATGTGGTGCCCAAGAAAGGTCCCTGCTGTGATGTGTTTTTTAAATTCACTGAAAATACTATAATAACAAGATTTAGGGTTGATGTGTATTTTTTTTTTTTAATTTTTATTTTGAAATTTTTAAAAAAATTTTTTTTAAAAACTTTTAATTTTTAAAATTTAAATTTTAAAATTATTTCATTTTTAATTTTTTTTTCCCAATTTTAGAATTATTTATTTATTTTTTTCTTATTGTTAAATTATTTAAATTTTAATAAAAAGTTTGATAAAATTTTCATTTTTTTTAGCATGACTCAAGCTGCAGGAATTCTTTTCAAATGTTTTTCTAGTGCAAACCCAAAATTTTCAATGCAGTAACTTTAGGGTTCACGCCAACATTACCCTGAAATTTCCCCCCAAAGGGGCCAAAAAAAGTATGAACCGCAGGAAAAACATAGCAAAACATAAATGGCGCATTCTACAATTTTCCCAAAAGGGTATTCCCGATCCGGCGTGGGCAGCCCAAAATTCATACATATCGCCCACTGTATCTACATTCGTATGGACATTGGGGTGCCCGTGTACTGTGTGAAAAAAAAGCCAAGACTACACAAGGCCATTACCCTTTTGTTCTTTTTTTTTTAGTAAGGATTGCGTGTGTTTCACACTTAGATTCCCGTAGGGCCCCGGGTTTAGCTTGTTTCTAACTTATGGGTGTTTAGGAAAATCAAGTGAAACCCAAACTTTCCCGTTTTTTTTCCCGATTTAAAAAAAAAAAAAGGTATGCAAAACAAAAGTCTCAAAAAGTGTGGTGATTTGGTCCACGATTTTTTTTAAAAAACCCTCACCAGGGAAAAAACAGATCAGGTCAAGGGCCCCCCTACCCAAAACCAAAACATATCACTGCCCCGGGGGTTTCACATTGAAGCTTTCCTAAACGTAACAAAAGCAAACAGACAAAAGATAGCCAATTCATACCTCCCAAATGTCCCTATTTTAAACCCCCCTTTTCCCCCTTAGCTTTTATAAATGTCCCTCTTTTTTTTTTTTATTTGGGAAAAAGAAATTGGGGTCAATAAACTGTTAAACTTGCTGTTTAAAAAATATTTTTTTGCTTCCTCGCTGTATAAGACATAAAAAAACCTTTTTTTAAATTTTATTTATTGGATACAATACAAAAATGAAAAATGTCTCCCTTTCGACTATCTAAAAAGTTTAGAAAGGGGGAAGGGTCTCTCTTTTTAGGAGAGCACCCCAAAAGAAAAAAGGTGTGAGTTATTTTATTGCCTTTTGCCCTCTACTAAGCATTGCATATCACAAGGCATAATGGAAAAAAAGGGGGCTGAAAGCCCCCCCGCCGGGCCCCCTGTTGGATGTAACAAATCCCAATTTGCTTTTTTACCCCCCATTTTTGAGAAAACAAAAAAGGGGTTCTCAGCTTTGGGCTTTGGGGTTATCAGCCCCTTTCCCCTTTTTTCCTTGTTTATATCTAAAAAGTTGGCATTATTTGGGGGTTTTTTTGGGCCCTGGAAAAGAGGCGGTCTTGTGTGATTCATGTGTTTTGGGGGTTTTGGGTTTGGGGGCGTGGCCTTATGTGTCCCTCTTTTCAAACTTTAAAAAATTTGGGGGGGTAAGCAATGGCACTGGGATCGGAAGGGTGTCCCGATGATATGGGGACCTCCCGATCCCTCGACAGGGTGATGGGAGCAAAGACGGTGTTTTTGGCACTCTAATAAAAAGTAATTTTTTTAAAACCCCGGAAAACCTTTTTTAAAAATTCTTGCAAAGGGTTTTTAAAGTACCCTACATCGTAAAATATATTTTAATTGTTGTAATTCTTTCTCTATTTAAAAAAAAAACTAATAAATTTAAAAAAATTGTATACATTTTTTCTTTTTGGGTTTTCTTCCCCGTTAGGATAATTGTAGGGCGAATTAAAATTTTTATTTCGGTGCCACTGTCACAAAAAATTTCTAATCCAAACAAAAGGGCGGTTTAAAAAAGTTTAAAATAGTTTAAAACACATAAATAATACTGTCATTAATTTCCCCAAGCCTTTTTGGGGCAAATAATTTTTTTGGGGGCTACATTGCAAAATTTGGTTTCTAATCTTTTTTAAATTTTTATAATTTTCACCAAATTTTGGAGAAATTTCTCTCCTTATTGGGCCCTTTAAGGGTTTTTCGGGCAGATTACACGGGCGGGTTAAAAAGAGGAGATAACTTTTAATTTTTCTCTTAAAAAAAAATCCAGGTTGACCTGATATTTTAAAATATGTTTTTTTACAGGGGAAAAAGAAAAAAAAGACAAAAAAACAGATGAAAACTGGTTGTTGATACGTTCCTTTTATCCTGAAACCCCCAAATTTAAAACCTGCAAAAGGCACAATAAAAAACTTATTTTAAACTTGCCAATTTCAAAACATGGAAATGAAATGATTGCCCTATCCAAACCCATTAAAAAAACACAAAAAGAGTCCCTTCCCCATGTCCCCTTGGGTTTTTCAAAAGTTTACAGTAAAATGTTTGTAAAGTTTCTGGACGAAAACAATAAAAAAAAGATACCCAGGGCCCCCATCAATGCACAATAATTTTTTTCTCCAGGGAGAAATCAATTTTTTCATTTGTTTTTTGCAGGGGGGGCAAGCCCCCTTTTTAGGCTTTACCCCCCAAGAAACAAAAAGGTAAAGTTATTTTTTCCTTAGCCAAACCCCAAAAGGGGAAAACTCATACAGATTTATATAGCTAGGGGATTTTGGAATCAAAACTAACCCCTCTGTTTTGTGTTCTTTTACATTTTCCAAATGTAAATTTTGTTCGGTTTCATTTAGTGACTTTTCCAATCCATTTTTTTGACAGGTGGGGGACCCTTGGGAGGGAAAGCAGTTTACTTACACAATTTTGGGGGCCTTTTTATTTATTGTTTCTTGTTAAATTCAATTTTTGTTTTTTTTTTTATATTCATTTGTCATAAGTTTTTCTAACCCCAAAACCCCCTAACCCCGAGAGAATTTCAATTTTAAAACAGGTAAGCAAGGTTTTCCCTAATAGAACTTTATAGACTCCAAATGAAATTTTATGCAAAGTATTTTTGTCATTTTTTATAAGTGTTTCCCCAGGCTCCAGACAATTAATACAGAAAAAAAATGACATAAATTTTTTATGTTTTTGGGTTAAAGGAAATTTTAACTGGGGCAACTTTATATGACCTAGTTATGTTGCCCAAATTTTCGTTGGGCAGTTCTGCTATTATGAAGTGGTATTTTTTTTTGGGACATTTTGTATATATTGTAAATATTTGGGTTTTTATAATTGCACTGTACAAAGTATTACACTAAAGTATTTACTCGTGAAAATTTTTTACTTTTTTTCTATGACCTTTTTTGAGAAAGGTCAAACGACCGAAAAATTTAAAAATGTATTTTCACTTTTTTCTGTATATAATTTTCTGGGGGCCCGTGGGAAAAACTTTTAAGGGGGGCTTTCCCCCAGCACAGGGCAAATTTCCACGGTTTTTCCGGCCGGGGACTTGTCCTGTTTTGCCCGGGCCGTCCCCCCGGCCGTGGGGGGGACGGCTTTTCTCCGTGATGAGCGGATTTAAAGCCCCCCCCTTTACTTTGGCTACACAGTTTCCGTCTAAAAAAGGGGGAAACAAGAAAGGGCATGTTTCAATTTTTTTGGGGGCCGGGGAAAAGCGGGCGGAAAAAACCCCCGACGGAAAACCCGGAAGGGGGGACTGCTCCCGGGGTTTTTTTCCATAGAGCCCTTTGGCTAATTTTGGGCCGGGTTTTTCGGGCTCTGAAAAACCACAAAGGGGGCTAAAAAAATCGGCCGAAAACCCGTGCGGTGGGGAAATGCCCAAAATAGTTGACATAATTTTTTGTTTCAAATCTTTTTGGAGTGCTTTTGTTTTCTTTTATGGGGTTTTACATTTTTCGATATTGATTAGCCACCCTTTTAAAAAAAAGGGCAAATCTTTCCTTGGGTGCCACCCAAGTCCTTTTTCTTCTTCAGGTAGGCGGGTGGTTACCAACCCTAGGGAGCTCCCCTCTGTCTATAAAAATTTAAAGGATGAAAAAAGATTTTAAGGAGCTGCTGGGAAAGGCTGGCCCCACATCATACACAGTGGGTGCTGGCTGTTAGTTAAAACCATATCTCCCTTTTAAAACACTGGGCCCCGGAAGAAAACCCTTGTTTCCCCGGCTTTTTAAACACGTCACCGGTAAACAGTGCAGCCTCTGTCTTGGACTGTGGATGTGTCCGTTCCTCTGTTCCTGTCTCTGCTGCGGTGCCCGTCGGAAGGGCAAATTCACCTGTCTTCGCCTCGTCTATGATTTAGCTCGCACCCACCCTCTCTGGCTTTTACTGTGCATGGCAGGGCATGAGTATTTAAAGGGGACAGTGCCCCCAAATTCCCCGGGCCCAATCCCTTTTGACCGGGTTGTTTTTAAAAGGAATTTCCCCTCAGTGTCAGTTCGATGATGCCCTTCACACAGCTTGACCCCTGTCTGCTGTGTAGCTGCTGCTATTTCAGTACCCTGCATCACCTGTGTCGCTACTGCATTTCCTACTACTGCACCATTGCTTTTTTAATGTCTTTTCCCCAAATTTTCCTTGAAATTTTATTTGGCTTGTGACTTGCAAAACAGCCAAAGGCTACCCCTGCTGTGCCCAGTCACCTCTGCCATTTCCCGGGGCCCCTTTCCTGACATCCATTGCCCACCGGGGGTAACCTTGTCAGGGGTAGGGGACCGGGGGTTTCCCCCCGCAGTGAAGCCCTTTCCCGGGTCTTGTGGCAGGATCCAGGGGAAAAGGAGGGCCATTGGACCCCCGCTCCTTGGGGGTGGTCCCCAAAATTTATAGATCCTAGCCCGCGGTGATCATAGAAGATCCATACCATTACCCAGCCCTGTTAGGAACTAGCCATTGGATCCCACCGATGTGACCCTGCCAGATATCCAGCACCTGGCAGCCGTAGTTACCCATCATGGCATCCACCTGGAACAACTTTTCCAGAAACTGCAGACAATTACCACTTGTCTGAATAATGTTGAGTTTGCACTGGCACCTAAACCTGCTCTGCTGCCTGTAGTAGCTCTGCCTCCTGTGCCATGGGCCCCGTTCCAGCCTACTTTTTTTTCTGCCCTCCTGTTATTTCGGGGGTCCCCCATTATTGACCATGTTATCAAACCCCGTTTCCTTTCCCCTCCCAGGTCCTGGCTCAAAAAGTTCCCCCTCGGATTTGTGCCATATTTTAAAGGGCAAATGGCCCAAACGTGACCTATCAAAATATCCTGGCCCACTTCAAACGCTCTAAGCCCCCTTTTTCAGAGAGAGAGCTAGAAACTTTCCGGGAGCAATCAATGTCATCCTTCCCGACCTCGCAAGCGCCCCGCCTTTTCCAGAAAACCCCAAATCTATCTCACCAAAAAACTCGCGTTTTCTCAATTTTAACCCCCCTGGGGGTTTAACTGTGGGTTTAAACTCTCCCCGGGGGAACGTTTAACTCCCCCGGGGCAGTCTTAACTTATATCTTTACTGTGGTAAATGCCAGGGACCACTAAAGAAAATGCTCATTTCCCTCCAGCTTGGGACCCGAAACCCCGTGGGCCAAAATTTTTGGGGGGGAATGACCCTGAATTTGATGCATCCCCTTTGGGTTTTTTTTTTTTTGGACCGTTGGGCCCTTTCCCCTTGCCCTGTTCTTGCGCCGGGCTCTACGCAGTGCCCCCCGGGCGGGGAAAGCACCTGTCCTCGTCCTACTTTCCCTTTTCCCTTATTTGGCTCACATGTCCCCTCGGCTTCCCGTTGCGCGGCATACAAAAGGGAAATTTTAAAGGGGCCGTGTCCCAATTACCCATCCAATGACCATGACCCTGGGATTTAAAAAAGGGCTTCTGGGCCCCTATCTCAATTTCAGTTTGTTGATGCCCTTCAAAAGAACTTGACCCCTGTCTTTCCCTGTAGTGATGCTTTTTCCCGTAACCCGGTTAAACCCGTGCAAAAATGCTGCTGCTGCATTCTAGGGGTTGTTTATCTGCCCCTGTTCCGCCATGGAAACCCACTACCCAAACTATGGTACAAAGTGTTCCCAGTCACCCTGCCCGTACCCCGGGGTCCTTTTTTCCTGCCAAACAGCTGTCACCAGGGGTAACCCCCTCAAAAAAGTACAAAACCCGGGGGGGTTCCCCCCCAGCCCGAGTCCATTCAGGTTTTTCCAAAAAGGGTCCAGTGGAAAACCCGGGACCCCCTTTGACTTTCGTACAGGCATGGCTCCCACCCTTTTCCCTACTTGCCCTTTGGGGAAACACGAGGATCCCACCATTTTTCCCTTTTTTCTAACGCATTAAAACCGTGACAAAAATAAATTAGATGGCGAAAGGGTTAATAAGAGAGCTTAATCGCCCCACTATTCTGCGATACATTAGGTTTTTTTAAAAGTGAAGTTTCCCCCGGGGGGACTTGAAATACAGGTTTAAAAAAAAAAAATTTTTTCAAATATTTTAAAAAAAAATTTTTCCATTGTATTAAAACCCTGGAAAAACCTGTCAAAATATTTTTTTCCCAAAAAAAGGGGGGTTCAAATTTTGTTTTCTAGGTTGGGGACCAACCCTGGTAAAAAACCATTTCAACCCAAATTTTTTATAGCACCCCCCAAAATGCTTGGCTAACATTGAAGGTGGGCTTTTTAAATTTGGCCCTTTAGATTTTTTTACCGGGCAGTTTTTAAATTTAAAAAAAAAATACCTTCTATCATTTTTACTGGGAGAGAAACAAAATATAGGTTACATTAATTGTAACTTTTAAAAATTTTTTTTATATTTGATATTGTGTATTGGGTTTCCCCGGGTAAATATTTGGGCTGCACTATTAATAGTTTAAAAACCCCGTATTGGGAGACTTTTCGATGCCGTTCCTTTTGGAATAACGATTTTCTCGAACCAATATTTTCATATGTTACAAAAAGGGTGACCTCTTAGGTTATTGTTTACCCATGGGAAAAGTTTTTTACACCATTAGGGGAGGAAACCCTGCTAGGGAAATACTGGGTGAACCAGGGGTTTTTTATACCTGGAAAATGCCCCAAATTTTCCTTTCGGTTTTTTTTATCCCAGTATGAAGAAAGGGAAAAAATTTTTTCCCCATTGAATTTACTTGATTCACAAATAAGTTTAAAAAAACATTTCCAATTTTCCAAATTTTTTTAAATTTTTTTTTTAATGACTTTCTTGTTTTTATTATGTTACACTGTCTAGCTGACATAAGTATGAACCATAATTACAAACTGACAGTGAACTGGACATGTTAACTACTACCATCTGTGGTTTTCCTACTTCCGGCTAGGAAGTAGTGTCTGCGAGCTTCTGATTAAGGCGTTTTCCCTGAAAGCGTAGCCCCAGGTTACACCATTTTGTATATGCCCAGTTATGGTTTTTACCTTTTTTAAATGCCCAAATAAAAGTCAATTTTATACTCAACTAGCACCCCATCTATCACTTTTGATGCGGAATTTTAAAATTTTTTTGGTGTGTGCTGGGGTGGGGCGGTCTTTCTTTCTGTGCATTGGACACTTCTTCAAGACTATTCCCACCCGGCTACATGGTGATCTGATTACTTCGTATTATTGTTAAAAAAAAAATCCCAAAGGTTTAACCTTAACGAATATGCAATTATTTATGTAGTGCCATTAAGGTTTTAATGTAGTGGAATTTTCTCTGCAATCCTGCAACATGGAGGGGGGGATGGTTCTAATTGCACTGCACCCCAGTAACAGCGGGAAAGGCGGGCTAATCCCCTAGGATCTTTAATAGATAAATTTAAATACTGGTTGAATCTTTTTGTCTGTACTGCGGTGATTTAAAATAAAAAAAAATTTTCCCAATTTTAAAATATTCCAAATTTGGAGTACGTATGTACGTTAAACCAGAAATTTTCTACACTAAAAAAAAGACTATCTGCATGTTTTTTTTCATATTGACACGAAATAGAAAAAACTTACCTGTTTTAGGACAATTAGGGAAACCCAAAATTATTTATATTTGCAAAATCCCGAATGGAGAGAGAGTTTTTTTTTTAAAAAATTTTTCTTTCTTCCTGAAAAGTCAAAATTTACATACATAGGTTACTTTGCCTTTAAAAAATTTTGGGGCACCCCATAGTGAGTCATGTTTTTGGAACATCTGAAACAGACTGCTTCTTTGGTGCATCAGGAAATTCGAAAAAATCGCCAATATATCGGAAAGGAAATTGTGGACTTGCCAAGTCTGGATATCCCCCCTTGGTGCAATTTCCAGTCCTGAAGTTTCCTTTTTATCGGTACAAACAATTATATGCAAGTACAAATAAGTGGGAATGTTCAGCCATCTTCCCTCAGGGAAAGAGAAGGGTTTTGTGTCTCAGAGTGAAAGGCTTTGGTCCAATTGCAATCAAATCCCAAAAAAAAAAGCAAAAGCCTTGTGAGATGCTGGCGGGAAACTAGTAAGTTTTGTATTATCCCAAAAAAAAAGTATGAAAGGCCCTCTGCCAGGAAAAAGCCCCCTCCCAAAGAAAAAATTTTAAAAAAACCGTTTAGTTTGAAATTTTTTTAGATGGTGATTATTATTTTTTTATGTGAGGAGGTTCCCATAAAAAAGTGCTTTTAAAAAGGGGGGGGCAGTAAAGGAAGTGGCTCTTTTAAAAACTGCTTGCAAAGACTTTTAAAAAATTGGCAAGTTGGTGTTATTTGAAAATTTTTTTTCAATGCACAGGCACTGCTGTGTATTTCTTTCCTGAAGCACTGACCAATTTTCTACGTGATTGTCTGTTGTGTGCTGCCCTTCACCTGCGCCAAAATGAATGCTTCTTTTTACCTAGGTGGGGGCTGCTCATGTTTTTTTGGAACTATATTTTTTTGGACCCTTTAAAAGGGGGTTTCCGGGAATAGAAAAAACAAAAAAAATAAAGAAATTTTTTTCTGTATAATAATAAAATTACTAAAAAACCTTTATTAGCTGAGTCGCTAATTTTGTCAAGGGGTAATTTGTTTAAAATGGGCAAAATGGCCCCCAAGCTCCTTCTGCCTCAGAAAAACCCTCCTCTGTTCCCCGGGACAAGCGAGGATGGCTCTGAGACTTACTTCCTGGGTTTAAAACCCT
>JAODAL010081507.1:0-11885 GCA_025379985.1 Phyllomedusa bahiana | reverse complement strand
GGGCAAAAAAAATCTGTTTTTTTTTTTTGGAGTGGAGTATGGAAGAAAACATCTTGAGGAAACCCTTGCAAGCATGAGAGAAAATACAATCTCTATGCAGAATTTGTCATTGGTGATTTTAAAACTGCTATTTTATGTATTAAAAGGATATAATGGCTGGTTATCATACAGTATGTATATATGCAGCTACTACATAGGGTAGTTATATATGGTATCTGGCATGTCAATATATGGACATTACTGTATATGACATTACTAGGTCACTCTTTGGCAATTGTATTTTTACAAATTTTTGACTGCAGTAATTTTTTTGCTTGAACTCTGGATTCAGGAGGTGCTTAAAAGTAGGCACCCAGTAGCTCAAAGCGCATTCCCTAATATTATAAAATTTCTGCTAATTATATTTATTGCTATGTATAACCAGGTTTTAATTTCATTGGGAGCTAAAGGGCATTTTTGTGAGATGAAATTATTCCACTGACTGGATAACGAGTAGGGTATGTTTGTTGAGGAATGGAACATCTTATAAATTTTTAAGTTTTCTTTGAATGCTGTTTTTGATATTTCTAGATTCCAGTACTTAAATTAAGGTTATAAAATGTCATTAAACTTTTAGATTTGTCTGTAAATACTACATTATTGTATCAAAACGGCTGTTATAGTTTTAACTTGATTTTAATGGAGTGTTTGTAGAAGTAGATGTCTGCCTGGAAATGCATTACATTTCAGAACAGCATTTTGCAATTAAACATTTCAGACATAGGGCGACCTGTATGAATCTCGCCGTGTCGGAGGGCATGTTTTCGCCAGTTTTCCAGCTAAATTTGCGCCTCATGTATGTCGGCGCCGGGGCGCGCTCATACATGTGGTGTAAAATCCCCTGCGCCTCGCCAGTGTGTGAGGCGCAGTGCGGTACTTAGGCGCAGTGCAGAACTGCGCCGAATATTTGGCCTTCTGAGGAGGTGCGCTCATACATGCGGGGAAAAATTCACCGCGCCTCACCAGTGTGTGGGGCGCAGTGCGGGATTTAGGCGCAGTGCAGGACTGCGCCGAACATGTATTCCGATTCGAGACAGGCTGGAAAACAGCGAAAAATCATTAAACATGTCCGTGCGGCAAGGAGTATGAATCAAAAAATCGCCTTTATTAGGTGTAAAACATTATCTGAAAAAGAGCTCAAACCTACTAAAAAGATACATAAATAAAATCACTTTCCAAGAATCAAGAACGGCGCAACATCGAGAATTTGGATATTGGAAATTGCCGGGAAATACAGTAATTCAAATTCTGTAAGCGCTTCTCATTGGTCGGCAGAAACCAGCCAATCAGAATAGGAGCGACAGTGACCCATTATAACCTATGGAGAAGTAAATTGACCAATCAAATTCAAAGGCGGGACAGTTCAAAATACAGTAAAAATGCAGAAAAGAGCTGATTGGTTGAAGTAGCGGGGGCTTGGCTATCTCAGCCAATCAGAGCGCAAGCTACTTTTTCCCCATTGTAGTCTATGGCCAGATCGGGGCAATGAAATCTCGGCTCTCAGCGCCGTGAGGCATGGAGTATGATTAAAAAAAAACTTTTTTATTAAGTGTAAAATATTATCTGAAAAAGAGCTTAAACCTATAAACATAAATCAATCAAATGCCTAACAAAGCGTTTGTCACCGAGACCAGCGCTACATCAGGAATTGGGATATAGAGAATTGCCGGGAAATACAGTAATTCAAATTCTGTAAGCTCTTCTCATTGGTCGGCAGAAACCAACCAATCAGAATAGGAGCGACAGTGAACCATTATAAGCTATGGAGAAGTATGGACCAATCAAATTTAAAGGTGGAACAGCTCAAAATACAGTAAAAAGGCAGAAAAGAGCTGATTGGTTGAGCCCAGGCGGCAGATATGAATCCACCAATCATATGTAGTGTGTCTATTTTGAGTGGAGAAAGAAGGGCATGAAAGAAGGGCGCCCTAAAAGTTATTACTGTCTATGGGAAATATTCTAGTACTGTGATTGGTTGGGGGGAAAAGGGGCTCGTCCAGCTTAACCAATCAGCGGCTGAGCTACCTTCTCATAGAGTTCTATGGGGAAAAGAAATGCAGACCGAGCTCTGTTTGTGATTGGCTAAGTTAAAAGAGGCGCGGTTATTTGGACCAATGGGAGAGCGAGCAACACTCTTATGGGTTTTCAAATGCAATCTATAATAAAACTGTACATGGCAGAACTAAAATTATAAGACTCACGAAGTTGTACCGATCTCTATATAAAATGAACAATAATATGGGTTTAACGAAAAAAAAAATTAATTCAATAAATTCATTTTTATTTCTTTATTTTCGTTACACCCATACTATTGATCATTGGCTAACGAAAATAAAGAAATAAAAATTAATTTATTGAATTAATATATTTTTTTTCGTTACCCCCATATAATTGTTCATTATATGGGGAAATCTATTGGTCAATACTTCTCCATAGGTTTTAATGGGTCACTGTTGCTCCTATTCTGATTGGCTGGTTTCTGCCGACCAATGAGAAGCGCTTACAGAATTTGAATAACTGTGTTTCACGGCAATTTCCAAGATCCTAATTCCTGATGTTGCGCCGTTCTAGATTTTTGGAAAGTGATTTTTTTTTTTTTTGGAATGTTTGAGCTCTTTTTCTGATGTTTTACACCCAATAAAAGCGATTTTTTTGGAATCATACTCCATGCCGCATGGAGCGGAGAACCGAGATTTCTTTTGCGATCTTCTATATGTTTCCTCTCATGTTACGTTCGCGCTTCAATTCTCCTCCGCTGGCTCATTTAGACTAGAATCAACTAGGTCTGCCTGTCGGAGTTGGCGAGCGCTGCAATGCGCCGCACTTTGCCAACCCGCGATCACACATGACTCGGAGTATTCGAATGAGCCGCGTCCTCCCCCAGAATGCCCACACCGTGCACATTACACGCCCCTTCATTAGAGGCACATCCGAAAGTGGCGAAGGCTGCGCCTAACATCGCATCCCTGCGTCCGACAGGGGATTCGGGCCGGTGAGGCGATGTATACGCCAGAAATCAGGCGCAAATCCCATTCATACATGTCGCCCATAGTCTCTATTCACATTAACTTTGCAGAATACAGTTGAGGTTGAAGTGTCTTTTGCTTCCTCAAACATATACTCAACTGCATGTGACGTCACTGACTTTTCTTATAAGCATATGTTATTTGTGGTATTTATTAGTTATCAAATAATGTTTATAAATACCATGAAGAAAAAGTATCCACCTCTGAGATCTATCTTGAGAAAGGAGCACTAAAAGTCTCTGTGGCAAGTAGAGAAGTGGCCGCAGCGGTACTTGGAACTCTCACAGAAATTAATGGAGATTGGTGTGGACCCGCATTATCAGATAATCCTGCTATATCTTATCAATATTCCATAATTGACTAAGGGAAAATCCCTTTAAACATGTCTTTTTAACCAAACGTGTTCTTCAAATGTGGCCAATGTCAATAGAGTCTTATATGTGACATACCTCACTATATGTGCACTTGTCTTCTCAAAAAGATATATAAAAAACACATAATATTGAGATCCCAAATGAAATAAGACTGTGTTTAGAGCATGATGTTCTACTGTATAATGACATCAGAAAATATGTGATCATGTTTGTTAAAACCATGGGGCTACTACCGGTGATAAAAATGTCCTGTTCTGTTCACCTTCTACGACTGCCAAATCCCTATAATAACAGTGACAATGTTTGCTTTTGCTTTTTTTTAAGAGGAACACCAAACAGGTTGTTACAGAACTTTGGATGAGAAACACTGGCATGACTGTAAGGTGACCCATACATTACAATAGGCAAAGTGTAATAGATGTACAAAAAAAATGGGGTGCATGGTTTGTGAAATTAAAAAGTAAGCAACATGGAATACATTTATCTGCTACGCTTTCTGCAAACATAGGCCTGACAATTTTTAGCAAGCGGGAAAGTAAACGGTAGCCTTTTCAATGACTGGGAAGAAACAAGTATGTTAAAAAACATGGGCCAGGTTTCTTATGCCATATCTACTGACGTGAAAGTACTATTTTTCTAGTATGGGCAGATTAGAACATGAATTTCACTGTATTTATGAATGATGTTTCTTTGATTCCAAACTAAGTTTCTACAGATTTAAATGAATGTATTTATATTAAATATAGGGCTCTTGTTGTTGAGCACCAGAAATAAAATTCTCCCACTCTGCTTCCATAATGGTCACTATTTTCTTTTACAGTTGGGTCAAAAATTCAAGGGGTGATGAAGACTGGATGCAGATCCTTGGTGCCAAATACAAATATTGCTCTGTTTGACCAGCTAATATTTTATAACCCTGACTTTGTTTGTCCATGTGGGTGGTTAGACCCCAAAAACCACAGCCATACAAATATAGAACATCTCTCCCTGTGAGAGTCTATCAGGGCTGTGCATTTAAGACTGTGGAGAGCCTACATAGACTTTTATAGTGCACTGCTGCCAAGCTCATTTGACTTGCAAACACATCAAGTAAATGAAAGTGTGACGATGGCTAGGTGTTTTGGAGGAGAGTTGACGGGAGTTTGACTGATCGTTAAGATGCTTGCATGAAAAGATACCCTAGGGAACAATTCTGTGGTCCAAAAACAGTACCTTATGCTTCCCATGCATTGAAGGAGGTTTTACCCAATCCCTGTTGGATTGTACTATCCAATAATTCCAACATTTAATTCAAGCTTAAAATAGACCAGATTCCTTACAGCATCTATGTTAACCTGTTTCCACATTATCAGTGTTAACTTATCTGTAGTGACAGTACATATGATTTTCTTCAGAATAGAAAACTATAACTTTCGGCCAAAAATATTTATACATATGCTAACTGATTTAGAATAAATAGCAATTTAGAATGAAGGATATGCTTTAAGCGGGTTTTGCCACAAAGTAAAATTGACATGGGAAGCTTGCAAATTAAATAATAAACATTTTCACCATTCATCATTATTAAAAATTTGATACTGTTTTTGTTGTAGCTGCTCACTTAGTGATCCATTGTTTACAACTGATCTGCAGGGGATACGACCAACTCTCCTCTCAGACAGCTTCTGAGTGTTCAAACCCCGGGTGCTGTCATTCTACTCCTGTCCTCTGTACTCCTTTGTAATTAGTCAAGCAGTGCAAATAAATAAATTAAAAAAAAACCTTGAGGTATGTGCATTGATAAAGAAAAAAAAATTACACAGGTGGAGGAATATTTAAACAAAGGACTGGGGGGGGACTACAAAGATAGTGTGCACAATAGTGAAGATAGAGAGCTGGGAATTAGGAATAAAACAGGGGGTGGAGTGCAGGGGAGGGAGTATAGCAATAGTTAAAAAGAACAGGAATAAAGGAATAAAACTGAATAATCTCTAAATTGCATGTTGACCAATGGCATTGCTAATTGCTGAAGAAAAATATGACACAGTGGGGATAACTGAGACATGGCTGGACGAGAGCTATAACTGGGTGGTTAAATTACAGAGTTAGGGTATGTTCACACGGTTTAACTGCAGGGCATACAGTATACCCCGCAATTACGCCAGATGTTTGGCACGTACGCCCGCGGGGGGGGGCGTCAGCCCGCTGGCCCATGGACTGTCATTACTAGCGGCACGTAAGTGCCGTGAATAAATGACATGTCAATTATCTCCCCGCTCATAATCCATAGTTCTCTATGAGAACTGTGGATTACCATAATCATTGGGGTGCATTTCGCTCGTATTAGAGCACAGTACGCTTTCAATACGTGGCGAAATGCGTCCCAAAATAAACCGTGTGAACATACCCTTACAGTTTATTTAGAAGAGACCATAAACACCGGAAGGGAAAGGTGTATGTCTCTATATAAAATCCCGTCTGAAGCCAATACTGCTGGAAGATATAGATACAGGTAATGAGCATGTGGAATCATTATGGGTGGATATACATGGGAGTAATAACAATAATATAATTCTCATAGGGGTCTGCTATATGCCCCCAAATATAATAGAACCCATGGAGGATGTACTCCTCAGGCATATAGATGAGGCGGCTAATCAGAATGAGGTTGTTATTATGGGCGCCTTCAACTACTATGACATAAATTAGGAAACTAAAAGTTGTAGCTTCTTATAAAGGAAACAGGTTTTTGGCAATAACTAAAGGTAATTACCTTTCCCAAATGGTGCAAGAGCCAAATAGAGGAAAAGGCCTGCTGGACTTAATATTTACTAACAGACCTGACAGAGTAACAAAGGTTCAGGTTGGGAGGCACCTAGGAAATATTGACGATAATATAATAAATTTCCATTTATCCTTCAATATAGTTTTTTGTCGAGGAGCCACAAAAACACTGAATTTTAGGAAAGCTAATTTTATTCTGCTTAGATAGGCCGTAAACCGTACTGACTGGGATAAGGTGTTTAAAAATAGCAGAACAAATAATAAATGGGGGATCTTTGAAAATATCTTAGGCGCCCACTGTGAAAGGTATATACCTTATGGTAATAAAATAATTAGAAACAGGAAAAACACAATGTGGATCAATAGAGATGTAAAGGAGGCAATCAATAACAAAAAGAAAGCGTTGCAGCTACTAAAATAGGAGTGCAGTGAAGAGGCACTAAAAAACTATAAGGAAAAAAATAAAATATGTAAAATAATGATAAAGGCAGCAAAGCTGGAGACAGAAAGACATATTGCTATGGAAAGTAAAAATACCCCAAAATATTTTTTAACTATATAAATAGTAAAAAGATTAAAACAGAAAATGTTGGCCCTTTGAAAAGTACCGAGGGAGCTATTGTGGAAGGAGATGAGGAGAAAGCAGACCTATTAAACTATTTTTTCTCCACTGTATTTACTGAGGAGGATGACCTTCCTGTTGATGAGCGGAGGGAGGTAAACTCCACCTTAAATGTTTCTTGTCTAACCCAGGAAGAAGTGCAGCTCCAATTTAAGATTAAAATAGGCCCTGATGGTATACACCCCTTGTGTCCTAAGGGAGTTTAGTAATGTGATAGATAGGCCCCTTTTCTTAATATTTATGGACTGTCTAATAACGGGGTATGTCCCAAACGATTGGCGCATAGCAAATGTGGTGCCAATATTCATAAAGGGGTCAAAAAGTGATCCAGGAAACTATAGGCCGGTAAGGTTAACCTCTGTTGTGGGTAAAATTTTGAAGGCTTTCTATGAGATGCTATCCTGGAGTATCTCACTGAAAATAAATGTATAACGCCGTTCCGGCATGGATTTATGAAGGATTGGTCCTGTCAAGCTAATCTCATCAGCTTCTAGGAGGAAGTTAGTTCTAGACTGGATCTGGGTGAGACATTGGTTGTCATATATTTAGAGTTCTATAAGGCTATGTTCACACGGCTTAAACTGGGATGTATCTCGCCTCGTATTTCGCGATGTACTGCACTAAATACGGTTCGAGATACGTCCCAGTCATTACGGTAATCCACAGTTCTCATAGAGAACTATGGATTACGTCTCCTCTCCCTGCTCGCACAATACGACGAGCAGGTAAATAAGTGACATGTCAATTATTCACGGCGTATATGCGCCATGAATAATGAATGTCTATGGGGCCGGCGGGCTGCCGACCTCCCTGCCCCGCCCCCGCTCCCGAGCACACGGCGTAATTGCGGGCGAAATACGTCCCGCAATTATTGCCGTGTGAACTTAGCCTAAAGCATTTGATACTGTGCCACATAAAAGGTTGGTAAACACAATGAGAATGCTTGGACTGGGGGAAAATATTTGCAAGTGGGTAACTGGCTCAGTGATGGAAAACAAAGGGTAATGATTAAAAGTACATACTTAGACTGGATCCCTGTTACTAGTGGGGTACCACAGGGTTCAGTATTGGGCCCTATTTTCTTTAATTTATTCATTAATGACCTCATACATGGATTGCACAGTAGAATATTGATCTTTGCAGATGATACTAAGCTCTGTAAAGTAATCAACACAATAGAGGATAATGTGTTATTACAAAGGGATCTGGATAAGTTGGAGGCCTGGGCAGAGAAATGGCAGATGAGGTTTAACACAGATAAATGCAAGGTTATGCACCTGTGGAGGACAAATCCATTACATGATTACATGTTAAATGGAAAAACACTGGGTAAAAGTGACATGGAGAAGGACTTGGGAATCCTGGTGGACAGTAAACTTAACTGTAGCAGCCTGTGTCAGGCAGCAGCTGCCAAGGCAAATAGGATTATCGGGTGTATTAAAAGGGGCATATATGCACATGATGAGAACATTACTCCCCCATTATACAAGTCACTGGTTAGACCACACATGGAACATTGTGTACAGTTTTGGGCACCAGTTGTCATGGACGGCGTCGTAGCCCGTGGGGCAAGCTGCAGGCGCGTCCATCTCCCTGCCCGCTCCCCAGCTCCAGGGGCGAGCGGCTTCGCGGTCCGGGTATCAGGACGTGGGCGCACTTGTCCCCCGGAGCACATTCACTTACCTCGCCGCACTCCTGCTGTGCTTCGGGCGCGTGCTCCTCCTACCGGTCTCCTACTGGTCTCATCGGGCGCTGACCCTATTTAAGCCCTGCCTCTTCCTCATCACACTGCCGTATCTTTAGTGCCTCATAGCCTATCGTGAAAGCATTCCTTGTGCCGTGATTGTCTCTTCCGTGTACCGTACCGTTCAGCTTCCGTCCTTCGACCACGGACCTCAGCCGCCTGTCCTGACCTTCTGCCTGTCCCCGACTACGACTCTGCCTTATGATTTTGTACCACGCTCACCCTTGGCTGCCACCGCAAGCAAGTCCCACCAGGGAAGCAACCTGGTAGTTTCCCACCGCAGCAAGTCCATCCTGCTTTGCTGCGGGCTCTGGTGAAAACTGGGTTCTACTTAGACTCCACTCCCTGGTGTGTGCTTCTACAATCGCTTGCGGTGGTCCAGAGGATCCACTACTGTCTCCCGTTACACCAATGCACAGGAAAGACATTGTAGAGCTTGAACAGGTACAAAGGCGGGCAACAAAAATAATAAAAGGATTGGGTGGACTGCAATACCCAGAAAGATTAGCAAGTGTAATGCAGGGGTGTATTCGCTGGACTACCGCAAGCGATGATAGTTAAGCCACGCCAGGGAGCGGAGTCTAAGTAGCCCCTGGTATTCAAAGCGGGATGGACTTGCTGCGGCGTGAGGCTACCAGGTCGCTACCCCTGACGTGACTTGCTTGCGGCGGCGGCCGGGGTAATGCGTGGTACAGAATCGAGATCCGGAGACGTAGTCGGGGACAGGCAGGAGGTCAGGACGGGCGGCAGAGGTTCGTGGTCAGAGACAGGCAGAAGGTCAGGGCAGGTGGCAAGCAGGCAAGGTCAGGAAACGTAAGCAAGCGGACTGGTACACGGGAAGACAAGACGAACTCTGAATACAGACTAGGCACACCAAACACACACCAACGAACTGGCAGTGAGTGTAGGAGGCGTGCACAATAAATAGGGTCAGCGGCCGGCGAAGGCCAATTACCGGCGCGCTATCCCTTTAAATCCAGACCAGCCGTCGCATGCGTGCCCTAAGCAGCGGTTACGCACGCGGCGGCTGTCAGAGCCAGACGGAGGAAGCACAGGAGCGGGGACTGCTGAGTACGGGGTTTCCTGGCCAAGGGCAGAAGGACAACGGCTGCGGACCCCGTAAATGCATGGGGACGGCCGTGGGGGGCCGCGGCATCGAGCCTCATGACATCAAGAATAGGGTTATTTAATTTAGAGAAAAGATGGCTTCAGGGGGACATAATAAATATATTAAAGGTAAATATAGAGATCTCTCTCAAGATTTATTTATACCCAGGACTGTATCCAGAACAAGGAGGCTTCCTCTGTATCTTGAGGAAAGAAAGTTTCTACATTAACATAGAAAGGGATTTTTTACTGTTAGAGCAGTGAGACTGTGGAACTCACTGCCAGAGATACTTGTCATGGTGAATCCAGTAACAGAGTTCAAAAAGGGTCTGGATGTATTTCTAGACTGTAATAGTATAACAAGTTATAGTGACTAGGATTCTGGAGAAGGGACGTTGATCCAGGGGTTTATTCTAATTGCCTAATTTGATTCAGGAAGGATTTTTTTTTTTCCAAAAATGAGGAAAATTTGGCTTTACCTCATGGGATTTTTTCCCTTCCCTGGGGATCAACACTTTGAGATGGCTAAAACTGGATGAGGGGATGGTGGAGGGATGTCTTTTTATTTCGGTTAAAAAACTATGAATGGGTTTTGGTTTCTGGGGTTTAAAAACTGGGGCCCTTGTGTTAGGCAAAAATTTTTCCTCTGAGAAACTTTTGAACTAACGAAATTATAATAAAAGACCTTTCTTTGATACAGGAGGAAAGGCCGGGTGATTTTCCCCTGCCCGGCACATGACTAAAATTCAAAAAATCACCCCCCCTTTTGAGTCGGTGGGATTGGATCAGGAGGTAAAATGAGTTTTGGGGGCAAAACCTTTGGGAAATTATGGATTTAAAATAGTATCACAAACAGTGTTCTCATTCCTGTGCTCACTATTGACTACTCTAGTGCCTTCCTCATGTATCTATTTGGTGCAATATTACTATGCAAAAAAGTGTACCAACAAAGATACCATTCAAACCCAGTAGTGGGGGGCCTTTTCCCAGTTCCCGAATAGCACGTACAGTTTGGGAACCCAAAATTCACATAACTATAAAAAAGCACATATGCTTTTTTTCGATTGAATGAAAAACAAAAAACCTTACCAGTTTTAGGCAAAATTTGGAAACCCAAAAAATTTGTTATTTTGCCAAATGCCAGAAATTATGAGAGAGAAATTTTAAGGCATTTTTATTACTTTCTGCAAAGTAAGAACTCATTGTGGTAGCATACAATTCACAGTACAGTTTCTGATCTAGTTCCAAATGGCCTGGTTTCTTGTTTCCCGGGTCTGGAAGCACCCGTACTTTGTTCTGCTGTCCTTTGGGAATTTTCCTAAACCTTTACCCCTAACCAATCCCCGGGGGCCCTTTTTATTTTGATTACTTATCTTGTCCTACCTACACAGGTCTGCAACTTGTAGTACTACTTCTGATTCTAACTTTTGGATATTCCCGGTTACTCTCCTGCCTTATTCTGTAGTTTTTAGCACTATTCCCGATTTCCGGGATTTTGGAAAAATATACTTCCGTACAACTTTTTTGATATTTCTTAGTTTCTATCCATCCTTCTTAATTTTTACAAACAATTTTCTCCACCCCCTTGGGCCCCCATAAACATAACTTTGGTACTAGTTCTGGTATGTTCTTGTTATCCCTACTTCTGGTTCCAGCTTCTAGTCTATTCCTGATAGTTGTACGCTCAGTACGCCTTGTTCCACTCTCCATATCTGACCTTATTCCAGTTGTATTATTGCTGCAACTGGCTGTCAAACGAAACATTTGGGGACCCCAAAACTGGGGGAATTTCCCGAGAAAAATCCAAATGGGGTTTAAAGGGGACAAAGGGATCCGTAACCCCCACTCAGTGTAGAAAACAAAAAAATGGTTCCAGTCAAAGAATCTATGAATTTACGATCTTGTGAAGGGAAACATAAGACATAGGATGTGCTATGTATAAAATTTTTATAAGGGGTTAAAAATTGGGACGTGATGATAAGAGACAAAAGAATCCATTAAATTTACCAGGTGTCTCTGGAAGCTTTGCACAGTCAAAGGCTGCAGAATTTAAGAAAGCTCACACCCTTTTTTTAGAGTTTTGGAAAACAGTAAACATATCCTGTTGATCATATAGCATAGGTATTAAACTCTGTTCACATCTGTGTCTGAGGGTCTCAACTGCAATTTTTTTTGTTTTGTTTATGAAACACCAACTAGCACCTTATCTT
>JAODAL010081506.1:0-11885 GCA_025379985.1 Phyllomedusa bahiana | reverse complement strand
GTTTGGCTTCATCTCTGCACATGTCATGCAGGTATGCCCTTCTTCCTCCCAGAGTGCTTGCCCCATGTAGCGCCATGTGCTCGCAGCCATTTTTATCAATCAAAAGCACACTTCGTTCACCCGAAGTACCCCAAAGTTCGACTTCGGTCCGAACCGAAGTTTTCCTGAAATTCTAAACGAATTCCACTTCGTTAGAATCAATTCGCCCATCTCTAGTGATAGGGACGTTTGACGAAAAGAATAATGAGATCATGAAAATCCTACGCAGGCATTGGGGGATCCTTAGATCAGATAAGGACTTGCTTGAGATTCTCCCCAAAAATCCCCTGATAACATACAGGAGGGGAAGATCTCTTAGGGACAGATTTGTCCGTAGCTACTGTGTTCCTCCAGCGGTGGCGGGACCATGGCTGGACAGGAAGCCCCTTGGAATGTATAAGTGTGGAAGATGTGCAGCCTGTGAGTCAATATCCCAGACAAAGGAGTTTAAGAGCAGTATAACAGGGAAGATCTATAAGATTCGTGATTTCTTCAACTGCTCTAGCCAAGCTGTTGTGTACCTGTGTGGTTGCTTATGTGGAAAACAATATATAGGCAAGACGATCCGGCAGGTTAGGATACATGTCAAGGAACACATTGGTGATGTTAGACACAGACGTGAGACACCCATTTCTAAACATGTTTGGGAGGAGCATGAAGGTTACTCTTCGGTGTTATCTTTTGTGTGTATTGAACAAATAAGAGCCACATTAAGACAGGGCGATATTGATAAGAAACTATTGCGAAAAGAAGCTGAATAGATTTATCGTATTAAATCACAGAGCCCATATGGGCTAAATGAAGCCCTACATTATGGTTGTTTCATCTGATTCGGTATGGGAGACTAGTTGTGGAATATTTCTTTAGTGTAATTTAATTTGGGCAAGAAAGCTCATATCACTTAATCTAATCCAATTTAAATTTATCAGTGTACACTGGATTAAATCATCATTTTTTCTGTATCTTTATACCTCTGGCACTCACCTTGTATGGGACCACATACCTCTCATTGACATATGATGTCTAAGTACTATCCTGAATTAATAATATAAGGTTGGTTCTGATCTCAAATAAAATCATAAGAAAAGCACAGTGTATGATACTAGCAGGCACATATAATGTTAAGAGCGCGGTAGCCTATTTATTAAGACAGGCGCGTGTAAAGTGGACGCGCCGAGGAAATGTGCTGGTGCGCTCGTTATGTGGATTATATGCAGGGAGCGACCTGGATAGCGTCCCCGAAGCATCCGTAGTAACCGGGACCTCCGTACATGCGCACTGTGCTTGTATACACGATGATGTCTACAGGTCTCCATAGCGACGCGCGTACTTCTGCACACGCGCAGTGAGTCGACATGGACGCCGAAAGCAACGTGTTTGCAGGTATCCATGGCAATGTGCGCACTTCCGAACATGCGTAGTGAGACGGTATAGATGCCGAAAGGAGCGCAAAGTTTATGGTATGTGGGCTATTTAAGGGAAGAGAGCCAGATAGTGTATTGTGCATGGTGGGACATCTTTTACCTGCTGCCGGTACCTGATTAGGCGATTGAAGCCTGCATGCTGATTGGAGCCTATGAGAATCCCCTGATGAACCCCCGGACATATTGACAGAAAAAAAAAAGGGGGGGAAACGCGTCGGGATACATGAATGAAGGATGAGGATCAGGTTGTATATCTCCATGTATATGTGATCTTTAGGTTTGTGTTTGCATTAATGTATGGAATCTGCCAATGTATATGTAATTGAATATGGAGGATAAGTATCTAGTATATACTGGTCACATATATATTTTATAACCTTTTGATCAATATAGAGGGACTTTGTAAGTATTGAGTAGGGCGAGCTTTAGAGTGTTGGGCCGTCCTTTTCGGGACGATTACTCGACTTTTGATAGGTAGATTGTAATAGTGACTTTGGTAGGGTAAAGTTATCCCGAAAGTAGTCCCTAATTGTTAGGAGTAGTAATTGTTATGTCTTCACTATTGGTATTTATAGAGATGGGTTATTTATTCTAATAAGAATTAATAAAGGTCATATTTTAGAGTTGTGGATTTGATTAGCTTTTTTCAGTGAGTTTTTTGTTGTATGCAAATCTCTTGTATTGCCACTTTAGGTGATAGTCAGTGATTTCTGGAGCTGTAACTATACTAATACTATACAAATCAGGGGGCATGTGAATGCTTCATGCTCTGGTGTACTAGTGACACATCCTGAGTAGTGTTGAGCGATTATTATCGACAAAGTTGAAATCGGCACAGTTTTTATGGTGATCGGATTTTTTAGATCATGCGATAATTTAGGTTAAAATCTGTGCATCATCTATTAAGATCGCGCCATTTTCGGCGCTTCCTGTGATTTTGGCTGCCAGCAAATCAGTTTACAGATTAGAGCAGGGTGAGATGTGTGTGCGACGTCATGACTGGGATGTGTATGGTTGCGATTGTCTGGAAAAATCACATGACCTTGTTTTACATAGAACAGCGTTTCCTGTTCAGCCTCAGTGTCTCTCAGGACGTGCACTCTGCTTGTGTCCAAACAGCTCAGCGAACTGATTATATTTCTTCACAGAGAAACCTCTACTATTACTACTGTGATCCTTACAATTTAGTTAGATTAGAGATTGGAAGATTTTATATAGTTAGGTAGAGAATTTTAAAGGAGCATCTACCGCTGTAAAGTCACGGGGGGAGCGGAGAGGGGGCCCCCGCGGGCGAACACAGACAAGCTCTATAAAGAATACTGGATAAAGTTCACCAAGACTTAGTGTAGACCTTGCACTGCAATAGCTTTATTATTAACAGTTTTCTATTGAAATATTTCCTGGATATTGGGCAGCCTGAACTTATAGGATACACATCTTTTCTAGTAACTGCAGGTCTCTTTGTTAGGTGCAAAACTCCACTTTTATTATCAGTATACATTTCAGATAGGTGTTCATTTTCAATTTTGCCCATTCCACCTTTGTTGATATATCCACCTTGCACTTAAATTTGAATCCAGCAATTTTATAGTCACCACAGGTGAATTGAAAGGTGCCAAAAATATCTTGTATTATACGAATAGACAAGCTCTATAAAGAATACTGGATAAAGTTCACCAAGACTTAGTGTAGACATTGCACTGCAATAGCTTTATTATTAACAGTTTTCTATTGAAATATTTCCTGGATATTGGGCAGCCTGAACTTATAGGATACACATCTTTTCTAGTAACTGCAGGCCTCTTTGTTAGGTGCAAAACTCCACTTTTATCATCAGTATACATTTCAGATAGGTGTTCATTTTCAATTTTGCCCATTCCACCTTTGTTGATATATCCACCTTGCACTTAAATTTGAATCCAGCAATTTTATAGTCACCACAGGTGAATTGAAAGGTGCCAAAAATATCTTGTATTATACGAATACATAACAGATACGTGTTTTTTGACTTTGGCGCACTACAGCTTTGTTCATTGAGGCAGCTTGCACTTAAATTTGAATACAGCAATTTTATAGTCACCACAGGTGAATTGATAGGTGCCAAAAATACCTTGTATTATCCGAATACATTTCAGATACGTGTTTTTTGACTTTGGCGCAGGCCAGCTTTGTTGATAGATCTACTTTGCAGTTAAATTTGAATCCAGCAATTTTGTAGTCACCACAGGTGAATTGATAGGTGCCAAAAATACCTTTTATTATCCGAATACATTTCAGATACGTGTTTTTTCACTTTGGCGCAGGCCAGCTTTGTTGATAGATCTACTTTGCAGTTATATTTGAATCCAGCAATTTTGTAGTCACCACAGGTGAATTGATAGGTGCCAAAAATACCTTGTATTATCCGAATACATTTCAGATACGTGTTTTTTCACTTTGGCGCAGGCCAGCTTTGTTGATAGATCTACTTTGCAGTTAAATTTGAATCCAGCAATTTTGAAGTCACCACAGGTGAATTGAAAGGTGCCAAAAATACCTTTTATTATCCGAATACATTTTAGATACGTGTTTTTTCACTTTGTCGCAGGCCAGCTTTGTTGATAGATCTACTTTGCAGTTAAATTTGAATACAGCAATTTTATAGTCACCACAGGTGAATTGATAGGTGCCAAAAATACCTTGTATTATCCGAATACATTTCAGATACGTGTTTTTTGACTTTGGCGCAGGCCAGCTTTGTTGATAGATCTACTTTGCAGTTATATTTGAATCCAGCAATTTTGTAGTCACCACAGGTGAATTGATAGGTGCCAAAAATATCTTGTATTATCCGAATACATTTCAGATACGTGTTTTTTCACTTTGGCGCAGGCCAGTTTTGTTGATAGATCTACTTTGCAGTTATATTTGAATCCAGCAATTTTGTTTTGATTTGAGGGATTTGAGAATAGCTGTGATTTGCCGTCTTTTAATAAGAGACTTTCCAAAACTCTTCCATACCTTCTCAAATTTTTATCATTCTGAACATGGAGCGAAATTCAGGTGGTAAGCGAGCAAAGAGGGGGGTAGGACATGGAGGTAGAGGTACGAGAGAAGGTGCTCCTTCCAGTGCTGGCGACAACACGCATGCCAGCGGATCGTCAGTTGCAGGACCGTCAGGCCTGTCATCGCTGGGTCAGGGCCCTGTGAATCTCAGTAACGAACAGCGTCGCCAATCTGTCCTTCAGTGGTTAATGCAACCTGCATCCAGCAGTCTTACCTCCTCGTCCTCCCAGTCACGGCCACAAATGTCGTCATCAGCATCACCAGCATCCGTCCAACATGAAGCGCACTACATCTTTTTTCATTGATGCAGCTTGCACTTAAATATGAATACAGCAATTTTATAGTCACCACAGGTGAATTGATAGGTGCCAAAAAATACCTTGTATTATCCGAATACATTTCAGATACGTGTTTTTTGACTTTGGCGCAGGCCAGCTTTGTTGATAGATCTACTTTGCAGTTAAATTTGAATCCAGCAATTTTGTAGTCACCACAGGTGAATTGATAGGTGCCAAAAATACCTTGTATTATCCGAATACATTTCAGATACGTGTTTTTTCACTTTGGCGCAGGCCAGCTTTGTTGATAGATCTACTTTGTAGTTAAATTTGAAAACAGCAATTTGATAGTCAAAACAGGTGAATTGATAGGTGCCAAAAATACCTTGTATTATCCGAATACATTTCAGATACGTGTTTTTTCACTTTGGCGCAGGCCAGCTTTGTTGATAGATCTACTTTGCAGTTATATTTGAATCCAGCATTTTGTTTTGATTTGAGGGATTTGAGAATAGCTGTGATTTGCCGTCTTTTAATAAGAGACTTTCCAAAACTCTTCCATACCTTCTCAAATTTTTATATTTCTGAACATGGAGCGAAATTCAGGTGGTAAGCGAGCAATGAGGGGGGTAGGACATGGAGGTAGAGGTACGAGAGAAGGTGCTCCTTCCAGTGCTGGCGACAACACGCATGCCAGTGGATCGTCAGTTGCAGGACCGTCAGGCCTGTCATCGCTGGGTCAGGGCCCTGTGAATCTCAGTAACGAACAGCGTCGCCAATCTGTCCTTCAGTGGTTAATGCAACCTGCATCCAGCAGTCTTACCTCCTCGTCCTCCCAGTCACGGCCACAAATGTCATCATCAGCATCACCAGCATCCGTCCAACATGAAGCAGCCCAAATGTCAACTCGTGTACCCACCACTGTGGATAATCCATTTTCTGAAGACCTCTTTGATGACAAAATGCGGTTGGGGTCAGAAGGCATGTTAAAAGATCAAGAGGCCAAAGAGGATGATTTTCTCTGCTCTGACGCCCAGTTACTGATGCCATCAGAGGAGGAGAAGGAAGCCGGTCAATCGGCAAAAATCCCGGGCGGTCGGCAACGCCTTGCAGTCCCTCTTGCTTGTAGCCCGCAGCTCCTGGATGCAGAATGTCAGGACGACGAAGTCACCTGTGTTGATGATGATGATGACGACATTGCGGATCCAACGTGGTCTTTTCAGCAGAATTTGCTTGCGAGTAGTGTTGAGCGATTTTTATCGACAAAGTTGAAATCGGCAAGGTTTTTATGGTGATCGAAATTTCCAGATCATGCGATAATTAAGGTTAAAATCTGAGCATCATCTATTAAGATCGCGCCTTTTTCGCGCTCCTGTAGATTTTTGGCGGCCAGCAAATCAGATTACAGAAAATAGTAGGGTGAGATGGTGTGCGACGTCATGACTGGGATTTGTATGGTTGCGATTGGCGAAAAATCACATGACCTCGATTTTACATAGAACAGCGTTTTCTGTTTCAGCCTCAGTGTCTCTCACGTCTCATAGGGATAGGACACTGCGCTCTGGCCTGTGGCCAAACAGCTCACGAAATTAGCTATTTTCTGCACAGAGAAACCTCTACTTATAGCTGTGATCCTTCCAATTTAGTAGATTAGAGATTTTGAAGATTTTATTTTAGTTAGCTAGAGAAGTGTAAAGCAGCATACTACCGCTGTAAATTCATATGATGCGGGGGGCCGTGGGAGCGGGGGGGGGGGGGGTTCGCGAACACAGACAAGCTCTATCTATAAAGGAACACTGGAATAAAGTTCACCAAGACTTAGTGTAGACAATTGTAGTGAATATCTTTATATTAACAGTTTGCTATTGAAATATTCCTGGATATTGGCAGCTGAACTTATATTGGAAACCTCATTTCTAGAACTGCAGTCTCTTTGTTAGCAGCAAACTCCACTTTTATTATCAGCAGTATACATTTCAGATGGTGTTCATTTTAATTTTACCCATTACACCTGTGACTGTTGATATATCCACCTTGCCAGTTAAATTACAATACACAATCTTGTAGTCACACAGGTTGTATGTTGCAAAAATACCGTGTATCGTACGAAAACATCACGAGTTACGTGTTTTTTGACTTTTGCGCACCCAGCATTGTTCATTGACGCAGCATCTACGTAAATCTTCTTAAAACAGCAAATCTATATTCACCACAGGTGAATAGAAAGGAGCAAAAAATATCGTTTATTATACCATAAACAAAACAGTTTACGTTTTTTTTTTGACTTTTGCACACCCAGCATTGTTCATCTGACGCAGCATCTACTTAAATCTTAAAACAGCAATTCTATATTCACCACAGTGAATTGAAAGGTGCCAAAAATATTGATTATTATACCAAACATAACAGTTACGTGTTTTTTAACTTTGCGCACCCAGATTGTTCATTGACGCAGCATCTACGTAAATCTTAAAACAGCAATTCTGATATCACCACAGTGAATTGAAAGGTGGCAAAAATACCGTTTATTATATCAAAACATAACAGTTACGTGTTTTTTGACTTTTGCACACCCAGCATTGTTCATTGATCGCAGCATCTACGTAAAACTCTTAAAAACAGCAATTCTATATTCACCACAGGTGAATTGAAAGGTGCAAAGAAATACCGTGTATTATATGAAAACATAACAGATACAGACATAACAGACTCCTTTTTCCTGGCACTTTTTAATCTGGGGTCAGACAGGTTTAATGCATACTGCGGTCCAGACAGGTATAGTCAATGTCCAGTGAAACTAAAATGGTGGTTGAAAGAACACCATTTTCCGGCACTTTTTAAATGTGGGGGTCATGCAGTTGGGGCTCATGCTGTGGCCCAGGACAGGTATAGTCAATGTCAGTAAACTAAAATGGTGGTTGAAAATACTCCTTTTTCCGTCACTTTTAAATGTGGGGGTCATGCAGGTTTGGGCTCATGCTGAGGCCCAGGACAGGTATAGTCATGTCCAGTGAAACTAAAATGGTGGTTTGAAAGACTCCTTTTTCCGCACTTTTTAAAATGTGGGGGTTATGCAGGTTTGGGCTCATGCTTGGCCCAGGACAGTTATAGACAATGTCCAAATCAACTAAAATGGTGGTTGAAAGACACCTTTTTCCGACACTTTTTAATCTGTGGGTCACGCTGGTTTTTGGGCTCATGCTGTGGCCCAGGACAGGTATAGTTCCCAATGTCCCCAATTCAACTAAAATGGTGGTTGAAAGAACTCCCTTATTCCGGCACTTTTTAATCTGCGGACATGCAGGTTGGGGCTCATGCTGTGGCACAGGACAGTTCTAGTCAATGTCCATTTCACTAAAATTGTAGTTGAAAGACTCCTTTTTCCGGCACTTTTGTTAATCTGGGGTAGACAGGTTTTTAATGGTCAAACTTTGGCCCAGGACAGGGACAGTATAATGTCCAGTTCAACTAAAATGGTGGTTGAAAGACTCCTTTTTCTGGCACTTTTTAAAACTGTGGGTCAGACCAGGGTTTTTAATGGTCATTCGCGGTACAGGACAGATATAGACCAGTGTCCATTCAACTAAAATGGTGGGTTGAAAGACTCCTTTTTTGCGGCACCTTTTTAAATCTGGGGTCATGCAGGTTTGGGGCTCATGCAGGTTTCCAGACAGGGATATTCAATTCCAGTCAAGTAACATGATGGTTTCAAATCATACTGGCCTTCTGGCACTTTTTAATTTGTGTGATGCAGGTTTAAGGGTCATCAGTGGGTACAAGACAGGGGAAAAGTGAATGGTCTGTGACTTTTTTTCCTGTTGACTTTTATAACATAAGTGTGTTTTGCCTAAGATGTAGCACGTATCCCTTTTGACTGTTGTGGATTGTAATTTTCAGCTTCTCCAGCCTGTTTTGGGTGTAATAATGAAGGTGTTGTTGCTCTGCCATAGACTTTAATTGTGATCGCTCATAATCGATGCTCACTATCGAAAACCTTATCGATAGCGGCCGACAATCGACTATCGCTCGATCTCTCGATAGCCAATGCAATCACTCCAACACTACTGCGAGCGCTTCATCACTGGATGAGGAGGAAGACGATGGGTAGTGTCATACGGGTCCCGCCTCAAAAAGGGAAGGGCCGACGACAGAAGTTCCGCGATATTAATCCGCCAGCCACGGTCAGCGCAAACCCCGCTCCTCGCTTATCGCCATCAAAATGGTCCAGGACCTCACAAGCCTGGGGCCTTCTTGACCAGAGCCTCTTATTCACCCAGCGATGTCATATGCCGCACTATGCCGTAAACGCATAATGTAGAGGCAAGAAACCTTAGGTGGTTTAACACCACAACATTTCTAGTCACATGCAGTGAATGCATGATTTGAATTGGATGCAACACTTGGCCAAAAAAGGCCAGACACGACGCCGGGCCTCCCATCCACTGTCACACCCTCTGTCTCCGCCTCCCCTCCTCCGCCACCACCAAGCGTTTCATCAGCTACCCATGTCTCTCAGAGTCATGAGTCAGGGATCAGCCACCTCTTCAGCCACCACCGTCGCCCGAGTACTACCATCACCAACCAGAGACCCATCCTATCCCTTCTCCTTCCCCAGTTTGACGACCCTGCACGCCCCTAGCAGCGGCCAGTCTAGCAGCCATCCTTCTGTCTTCCAGGTTTGTGGAGTAGAAGAAACACTTTAACCAAAACCATCCCAAAGCAAAACCTTAAATCGGCATGCCAGGCTTTTGGCCTTGGAAATTTGCCTTTTCCGTTGGTGTGACACAGATGGGTTCCGCCACGTCATGCCCTGTGGCCTGCCCCAATACCAATGCCAAGCATGGCACTTCTTTGACAGAAAAGCCGTCCTGCCCTGGCCAGCCACGTGTCATCTAAAATTTCAAGCGCATGTCTGCACTGGGCCGGAAAAGACCATCTGACCACCTACACATGGACTAGTAAGCACGCCAATGCCGCTATAGTCCTGTGATAGCTCACTGGTGAGCTGGGGGTGGATTTACCTGGGGGTGACGGTGGCTCACAGGCTCGGCCACGCCCTTTCAAAACCGCAGGGATGGTGCAGGGATCTTTCACCCCAAGTCCACTGGTGCATCACGGCCCAGAGAAACCAGGCCGTGTTGAATTTATACTGTCTTGGAGACGGTCCACACACTGGTCTGGAGCTGTGGACAGCTCTCCGGCAATGAGACCGAGCGAGCTGGCTGGGTGCCAAGAACCTTGTGCCCAGGCAAGGTGGTGTGCATATAATGGGCGAAATCTCTGGCCGCCCATAAGATCGTTGGTAGGGCTTGGAGCACATCCCTTGCCTTGGCACATTTCATGACCTTGTCGTCCAGAAATTTCTAAAGAGCTACCGGGTCTGGACTGCCTGCTAGGAAGGCTCGAAGTCTAAGTTCGCACTTCTGCCGTTCGCACCCGGCTTCGTCCCGCCTGGCTGCGTTGCAGCGTCAGCTCGGCCTCCCTCAACCGTCTCATTTGTTTACAGTGGAACACGCTGGAAATTCCACCCTCCACATTCTCCAGCAATTGTGGGCAGCAGCGCAAATGCCATTACCAGTACGAATGACACATGGTCTGACAAGCAGCGGTTGTCGGACTCTTCGGGTGTTAGAGCCCACCGAGAGTGGAGTCAGGTTGAAAGAGCTCTGCACCGTTCCCTTGCCAGTTTAGAAGAAGCCACCAAATGGTCAGTGCGGACAATGCCCTTGTCAGCATTGAGCATTTGTGGGATCTTAGTTCTGGAACGATCGTATGAAACTCTGAAACAACAGGTCCCGCCCATCGACGGAGGAGGATACGGACACAGAGCAGGACATGGAGCCTTTCTCTCCCGTCAAACCCAAGGCCCGACAGTTTCACAATTTCATCGTCTTCAATTAGCAGTGGTCGGGGTCCAAAGCTACTGCAAGTGGCGCATCAGCTCTCAGGGTGCATCATCTCAGGCAAGTCAGGGCTGTGTTGAAGCTGTGCCGGAGGCAGCGAGGAGGGGGAGGGAGGAGGTATTCCTAGACACCGATGTTACCGACGTCCCTGCCTTGGAAAGAGGTTGGCGCGAATTTGAGGCGGAGGAGGAAGATGAGGAAGATTTAGTTTGCTAGTGCCCCTCGACCCAGAGGCTTGGAAATCAAGGCTCCATCTCTCACATGAGTGCTTGGATGCTCCATTTCCTCCAACATGATCCTCGCATTAAGGCCATCAAAATGAACAACAGTTACTGGGTGGCCACCCTTCTGGATCCCCGGTACAAAACAAAACTCAGCACTTTCCTTCCACCCACCCAAATAGAGAGTAAAATGCAGGAAATGGAGACCTTGCTGATTGATCAACTGGAGACATCTGTTGCGTCGCTTCACGTTCCCCAAATGTCACGGTGGAACAACATCAGCGACGTGACAGCAGTAGAGTGCCAAGTAGCCCTAGCGTCAGCAGCAGGCAAGGTGGCAGAAGCCTAATGGGTGACCTCTGGCAATCTTTTGTTTACCACCTCACCAACGCATGCAATGCAGGGCACACATCCAACACACAGAGATCAGCTTAAGATCATGGTGCACGACTATCTGCGTCTCAACACCGATGTTTTTGTATGTGTTTCCGGACCCAATAACTTCTGGGTATCCAAAAGGACCCAATGGCCCGAGCTGGCTCGTCACGCCATAGAGGTGTTGTCCTGCCCAGCAGCCAGCGTCATATCTGAGCGGACCTTCAGCACAGCTGGAGGAGTCATTACAGACAAACGCATCCGGCTTTCCACAGATAATGTGGATCGTTTGACTTTCATCAAGATGAATCAGGCAAAGGATCTCTGATGATGTTGTGGCCCCAATTGCCGAGGTCCCCCGATTAGTTTGCCGGTCTACTTCACATTCCTCTTCAAACAGAAATGGTCCTCTTGAAAAATGTTTTTTTAAAATGATCATTTCTTACTGCAATTTTTATTCTCTTTTCCCAACAGTTCATTTTGCAGTTTTGCTGTGAGGAGACTGTAAAAGACAGCAAGGTTTCATGACAACACCGTATTCCATTTACTCACTTTATCTTAAGAAGTTTTCGCATTACATGGTTTTTAGTCATGTTGCTG
>JAODAL010081505.1:0-11885 GCA_025379985.1 Phyllomedusa bahiana | reverse complement strand
GACTGATTTTTTGTCTGAGCTGAGGGCTGGCAGCAAGGGTCGGGGGAAGTGGGGAGAGGAGGAGGGGGGGACAAAGGTGTGGACAGTGGTTGGAACCCCCAAAAACTGTGTTGCTTTTTTTGCCAAGTGTTCCCTCCATTTCAACTCAGCTTCCCTGCATGGCCAAACTTTTGGTGGGGGTTAAAACTTTGATTCTTCCCTTACTAGGGTTTAAGCAAATGCAGCATGTGAGCCGCCAGGCGAATCTGGGGGTTTGTCGAAAAAGGTGCCTTTTGGGGACCGTAAGCGAGGGCGGTTTTTCCCGTGATCAGGGTGGTGGAAAAATTTCCAGCAGACTTGTGCGACCGCCCCTCCCTTTTTGGGGCCGGACCCTATTGACACCCCCCCTCTCTTCCTCCTCGTCCAGTGATGAAGTGCTCGAAAGCAAATTCTGTGAAAGACCACTTTGGGATTGCAGTCTCATTCAATTAGGAGGGAATTGATTCTAACAAAATGGACTTTTTAGAATTTCAAAAAAACTTTGGTTCAAAGAAGTCGAATTTTGGGTAATTTGCGGGAATGAAGCTTTTTTTTAATTGAAAAAACCCCCCCGTATCATTTAGCCGCTGCCTATTTGGGCATTGCCATCCTGCAGGTGGCCCGGGGGGTTCCTCAGCGCTCTCGTCCATGCCGGGGTTTTTTAGGGGGAAGGGGGGTGGGGTGGGAGCAGTACCAGCCCCATTAGCAGCAACTTAAGTTGGGCGGATGAGCAGCTTCTTAAAGCGTCTAGTGGGGTTTCCCCCGCCGCAGCAGAAACGGGCCTTGAGCAACCTAACCAACAGGTGGGGCCTACTTGGACAGTAAAAGATCCGGTTTTGAAGCCACAGACATCTGGGCAGCCAAACTGGATGTGTGGGCCACAAATTTCTGAGTTTGCAGTGGAGAAGTTCCCCGCTCGGGGCCCGTGTGGGCATCAGGGGGGTTTCAGTGCGCGGGGGGGCCCTCTTTTTCAACGGAGAACCCGCTTTTCCACCCAAAAATTGGAACGACTGACCTTTGTCAAGAGAATTATGCGTGGGGTCGGCCAGGATTTCCCAACCATGCTTAGGCGTCAGTTAATCCCATGACGCCTCAGCAAACCTTTGAAAAATGAATTCAAACTACCCGCCTCACCCTATTCTGTTCGTCCCGCCGATGCCACTTTTGTTGCCATTTCCCATCTGCCTCCCCATCTTTACCCGGGGTGGTATTGTCACCCACCTCCCCACTCTGTCATTGTGCCACCTATGACCCCATGTGCTATTTCTGGTGCCCTGACTCATTGGTCACTTGTGGCCTACTCCTGTTTGGTGCCACCTCCAGATTTGTCATTTTGGCCCTCTTGCCTCTGAGCTGCTGTGGCTGCTGCTGTGACCTCCCAGTTCATTTTTGCCCTCTCTGACTCATGTGTTGTCCTGTTTGTCCCTCCCCTTGGTCTTTTTCCCCACTTGGGCCAAATCCTGTTTCTGCCCCCTCCAAATTTTTTTTTTTTGTCATTGGGGGCCCACTCTTGTTTTTTCCGGGGGCCCTTGCGGGCGGGGGGTTGGGGTTTAAACGTCATCTCCACACTGTGTCATTTTGCCATTTTGGGTGGGTTCCGATTTATGTTGAGCGTTTTATTATCGAAAAGTTAAATTTCGGCAAGGTATTTACTTTGATCGGATTTTTTAGATCACGCGAAAATTTAGGGAAAAAAATCTGTGCTAAAATCTTTTAATATCGCGCCTTTTTTCGGGTTTTCCTGTATTTTGGGGGCCCAGCAAATCTTTTTAAACAGAATGAGGGGGGTTTGAGATGTGTTTTGCAAACGTATGAGGGGTTGTTGTATGGTTGCGTTTGGCTGGTAAAATCCCATGACCTCTTTTTTTCCATAAAACAGCCCTTTTGTTCATGATCAGTTTGTGTCAGGTCTCATGAAAGTAGGACGTGCGCTCTGCGGGTGCCCAAACAGCTCAGAAAAACGCCCCAGCAAAAATTTTTTTATTTTTTCACAGAGCCCGCTCTATTTTTTAGCTTTTTGATCCTTGGGGAAATTTGGGTTGATCAAAGATTTGCGGATTTTAGGTTAGTTAGGCAAAAAATTTTTAAAAAGGATCATTTTACCGCTGTAAGTCACAGGGGAGAGCGGGGGGGGGGGGGGGGGGGGCCCGCGGCAAACACAGACAAGCTCTAAAAAGGATACTGGATATTGTGACCCAAAACCCTTTGTTTGGCCTTTGCTTTTCCTTATATTAGGTTACAGTTTTTTGTAACTGAAGGTCTATTTTTTTGGGGGCAAAAACTCCACTTTTTTTATCCTTTATAATTTCGGGATAGGTGTTCTTTTTCAATTTTGCCCGGGTCCAGCTTTGTTGATATTGCCCCCTTGCAGTTAAAATTTGAAAAAACCCAATTTTTTTGTATCACCACAGGTGCATTGAAGGTGCCAAAAAAATTCCCTTTTTTTAAACCCCTTTTATACTTTTTAAGAATTTTGTTTTTTTAAATTTTTGGCGCAGGTCGCTTTTGTTGATAGAGCCCCCCTTCCCATTTAAAATTTGTTTCCAGCAATTTTGTCGTCCCCTACAGGTTTTTACTATAGGTGCCAAAAAAAACCTTTTAATATCCGTTTTACATTTCGGGACAGGTTTTTTTTTTTACTTTTGGTCATTTCCCAAGCTTTTTTGATAGAGTATTTTGCATTTTAAATTTAAATTTCCCAGCAATTTAGTGGGTTAAACCCAGGTAAATTGATAGGTGCCCAAAAATACATTTTATTATTCGTATACCTTTCAGTTTAGGTGTTTTTTTCACTTTGGTCAGTCAAGCTTTGTTTGATAGTTTAAATTTGCGGGTTAAAAATTTAAATAAAAAAAATTTTTGAAAGTCCCCAAACGGGTTTAAATTTGGGATGGGTGCCAAAAAAATACCTTTTTTTAAATCCTTTATACATTTCGATAGTTTTTTTTTTTCATTTTGGGCGCGGGCCGCTTTGTTGTTGAGCCACCTTGCATTTAAAATTTTTTGAACCCCAGAAATTTTGTTTTGATTTGAGGGTTTTGGGAAAAATAGTTTGTGATTTGCGTCTTTTAAAGAGATTTCCCCCAAAACTCTTCCATACCTTCTAAAAATTGTTACCCTTTCTAAAACATGGAGCAAAATTCGGGTTGGTAAGGAGCAAAGAGGGGGGTAGGACATGGGGGGTTGGGAGGAAAGAGAGAAGGTACCCCTTTTCCCAGTGCTGGCGAAAACCACGAAAGCCAGGGGGCCCTTCATTTTCGGGACCGTCAGGCCTTGTCATCGGGGGGCCGGGCCCGGGAAATTTCCCAGTATCTTTTTGATGAAAAAAGGGCGGTTGGGGTCAGAAGGCATTAAAAAGGGTTCAAGGGGCCAAAGAGGATGTTTTTCCCTTGCTCTGACCCCCTTTTCCCTGATCCCACCCGGAGGAGGAAAAAGGGACCCCGGTCAATCGGCAAAAAATCCCGGGGGCGGTCGGAAACGTCTTGCGAGCCCCTCTTGTTGTGGGCCCGAAACTCCGGGGATGCAAAAAAGGGGTCAGGACGGGGAAGTAACCCTGTGTTGATGAGTTTGTTTGACGCCCATTCCCGGACCCAAAAGGGGGTCTTTTCGCAGAATTGGGTTTTGGGGAGCGCTTCATCATGGAGAGGGGAAGACGATGGGGTTGTGTCGTAGGGGTTCCCCCCCCAAAAAAAGGGAGGGGGGGCCGGTCCCCAGAAGCCCGGCTAAATATGATTCCGCCGCCACGGTTAGGGGGAAAACCCCTCCCTGCTTATGCCATCAAAAGGTCCGGGCCCTCTAAAGCGGGCCTTTTTTGACCCAAACCCCTTGATTAAACCCGGGCGATGTCATTCCCGCCTTTGCCTTTAAAGGGAATAAGTGAGGAAAGAATCTTAGGTGTTTAACCCCCCCACCAACATGTCTAGTAAATGCGGGCGAATGCATGATTTTAAAATGAAGGAAACCATTTTGGCCAAAAAAACCCCCGGGCCCGCCGCCGGGCCTCCAACCACTGCCCACACCCTTTTGCCCCGCCCCTCCTCTCCCCCAAACCACCAAGCTTTTCCTCAGCTGCCCAAGTCTCTCAGAGCCCCTGATCGGGGGATAAAGCCTACGTTTCGGGCCTCCCCCCGTGCCCGAGTCCCATCAGACCCCAGGCCCCACCCTTTCCCTTTTTTCCTTCCCCCCGTTTGATGCCCTTTGCAGGGTTTTACAGGGGGCCATTTTCTAGCACCCAAAGGCCTTTGCCCTTCCGGTTTGGGAGCAAAAAGAAACCTTTCCCCCAAAACCATCCCAAACCAAAAGCCTGAATTTTCCCCTTTCCCGGGCTTTGGCCTTTAAAAATTTGTTGCCTTTCCCGTCTCGGGGACACAGAGGGGTTTTCCGCCCCGTAGGGCCCTTGCCTCCCCCCCAATCCAGATGCCGAGAAAGGCTTTTTCTTTGCCAAAAAAAAGCGTCCCTGCCCGGGCCCCCCCACGTGTCTTCAAAAAATTTCAAGGGGGTTGTCTCCCATCTGGGGGGGGAAAAGTCCATCTGCCCACCGAACAGGGAATAGTAAGCGGGGGCCAAAGGCCGCTTTTCTCTGTGACAGCTCACTGGGTGGAGGGGTGGTGCCCTTGGGGGTAAACGGTGGCTCTCAGGCTGGCGCCGTTTAAAAAACCGCAGGGATGGTGCAGGGCTCTTTCCCCAAGGCCCTGGTGGCATCACGTGCCCAGAGAAAAACCCGGCCGGGTTGAAAATTTAAACTGTCTTTTGGAAAACCTTTCCCCACGGGGCAGGGCTGGGGACGGGTTCCCCCAACTTTTAAACCGAGCGCTGGCTGGGTTTTCAAGAGCCTTGTGCCCGGGAAAAAGGGGGTGTGCGTAAATGGGCGGAAAAACTGCTTAAACCGCCTTAAGATCGGTTGGCTGGAGGGACATCCCCCTTTCCCGGCACTGTCGAAAACCTTTTCGTCCAGAAAAAATTTTTTAAAAAGGTTTCCCCGGGGCCCGGACTTTCCTTTCTGAGGAAAGGGTGGAAATCTAAGTTCGAAATTCCCCCCGTTGCCCCTGCTTCGTCCCGCCTGGTGCGTTGCAAGGGGGCAGCTCGGCCTCCCCCTCAAACCCCTTCATTGTTGGGCTTGGGAAAACCCCGGGGGAAATTTCCCCCCTCCAATGCTCCAAAACGATTTTTTTGGGAAAAAGCGCAATGCCATTAAGCCCGTACGAAAGGGAAAACATGGCCTGGGCAAGCACCGTGCGGGGCCTTTGGGGCCGTTGAGCCACCGAGAGGGGGAGGCAGGTTTAAAGGCTCTGCACCCTCCTTTCCCGTTTTGGGAAAAAAAACCACCCCAAAAAAGGGAAATGCGGACTTTTCCCCTTTTTCCCGCCCCGAGCCTTGGGGGTGGATTTTTAGTTCTTTGGGGAAAGCGTTGGACACTCTGAAACAAAAAAGGTTTCCCAAAAGCGGGAGGGGGGAGGCGGGGCCAAAATTTCGGGGCCGGGCCTTTCTTCCGTCTAATCCACAAGGGCCCCAAAAAGGTTTTTCAATTTTATCGGTCTTCATTGGCAGGGGGGGTTCGGGGTCCAGGGGTTGTGCAGGCGGGCATCAGCTCTCAGGGTGCTTTTTCTCAGGCAAGGGCAAAGGGGTGTGTTGAAGTGTGCCGGAGGGAAACGGAGGGGGGGAGGAAAGGGGGAGGAGGGGGGTATTCCTAGACAACCCACGTTTCCCACGTTTCCCCGCCTTGGAAAAAAGGTTGGGGCGAATTTGAGGGAGGAGGAGGAAAATGAGGAAGACAGTTTGCTTGTGCCCCCCGACCCCGAGGCTTGGGAAAAAAAGGCTCCATCTTCACATGAGTGCTTTGGGTTTCGCCCCTTTCCTTAACTTTATCCCCGCATTAAGGCCCCTAAAATGAACAAAAAGTACTGGGTGGCCACCCTTTTGGATCCCCGGTACAAAACAAACTCGCAATTTCCCTTTCCCCCCAAACCCAAAATTTGATAGTAAAAAGCAGGAAATGGAGACCTTGTGATTGTCAACTGGAGAATTTTGGGTTTCGTCTGCTTCAAGTTCCTCAAATGTCAGGGGAACAACCTCAGCGACGTAACAGCAGTTAAAATGCCCAAATTGGGGGTTGCGGGGGCAGCAGCAGCAGGGAATTTTGGGGAGAAGCCCATTTTAGGGGACCTCGGAATCTTTATTTTCCAACCCCACCAAAGCATTTCAAAAAGGGGGAAAACATCCAACACCCCAGGGACCAGTTAAAAAATGGTGCACGACTTTTCTTTGGGCTCAACACCCTTTTTTTTGTATGGGTTCCGGAACCCCAAAAGACTTCCCGGGTTTTTCAAAATGGACCCAAATTTGGCCCCGGGTCGCTCGCCCCGCCAAAAAGAGGTGTTTTTCCCGCCAGCAGCCCCGCGTCATATCTTTAGCGGGGGTTCAGCAAGCTGGAGGGGGTCATTACAGAAAAAACGCATTTCCCGGCCCTTTAACCCCCCTAATGTGGATCGTTTGATTTCACCCAAGGGTGAATCGGCATTTGGGTCTCGGGTAATGTTTTGGCCCCCCTTTGCCGAGGTCCGAATTTGTTGCCGGTCTACTTCACATTCCCCTTCAAACAGAAATGGGCCCCTTGAAAAATTTTTTTTAAAAAGATCATTTCTTACCGCCTTTTATTCTCTTTTCCCCAAAAAGGGCATTTTGCTGGTTTTTCTGGGGGGACTGTTAAAGACAGCAAGGTTTTTGAAAACACCCCTTTTCAAAAACTATTTATTTTTTTAGAAGTTTTTGCCTTGTAATGGTTTTGAGGTCATTTTTGCTGTGAGTTTGACTATAATTTTTGGTTTTGGAAAAGAATTTTGGTTCTAAGTGGCATTTCCCATCACAATTTTTTAAAAGTGGGGAGAAGTTATTTATAAATTTTTTGGGGCAAGGCCCGTGAGGTTTCAAGCCTAACATGGTTTTTTGGAAAAGAATTTTGGGGTTTTAAAATGGCCCTTTTTCCCCCCACCCAATTTTTAAAAGTTCTGAAAAGTCAATTTTAAAATTTTTTCTATGCCTTTTAAATAAAACCCAAAAATAACCCCCAATTCCCCAAAAAAAAAACCCTAACAAAATTTTCCCCTTTACAATTTTAAAATTCAAAAATTTTTAAAATTTTTATTTTCCTTAACCCCCAAAATTACCACCCTATTAAAAAAAAAATGTTGTTTTTAACAACCCTTTTTCCCCCCCCAATTTTTTCCCCCAAAAAACCTCCTTTCCCGTTTAAATTTTTTGGGGGGGAAATTTTTTCTGTGAAATGCGCCAAAATTTTCCTTTCAGGTTCCCCCAATTTCCAAAAAAATTTTTTAAAACCCCCCCTTTTTTTTCGCCCAAAATTTTCCAAAGGGTCAAAAGGTCTTTCTTTGAATTTTTTGGGGGGATTTTGCGGGGGACTTCAGCTATACTCAGGCCTATTATAAAAAAAAAAGTTGTTTCTAACGACATTGTTTTTCCCTTTTTCCCCCGAGTGGCTCAAGGGTGATGGGGGCTGTCGAAAAAAAGGAATAGGTTTGGGCACTGTTTAATGGAAAACATTTTGAAAAGGGGCTTGTTTTTGCAAGTTTTTTAAAATCTTTCCCCGTATTGAGGGCAAACCCAAATTTTTTACAAAAAAGGAAAACAAAAAAGACTGTGCTTTTTTAAAAATGTGTTTTTGGGAAATTTAAACCCCTTTCCCTGTCAAAATGTGGTAAAAAAAATTCCCCCTGAAATTTTTCAAGGGAGGGTACAGGAAAACTTGAACCAGATTAGGGTTTTTTTTGAGGAATGGAGTATGGGGACGGACAGAGAAAAAAGTACGAGACAATTTTCCCCCAGCACGTTTAAATAAAAAGGAAAAAGGAAAGCCAAAAAAAAGGGGGACCCGGGTGGAACCGGGGCCCTTTTTAAACCCCAAATATTTCCAAGTGAAACTCAATTGGCAAACGCTACCCCCGGTCCCTTTTCTGTTTGAGGGAAGGCTGGAGGTCTTAAACCCCACACTTCCGCTTTCCCCACTCTGCTTTAAACACGGGCTGTTTTTTGTTGCTGCGTCCTTTTGGGCTTTTTTTCCGTGTTAATAGATGGCGGGCGCCAAACCCGGGCTCTCCCACCCAAAAAACCCCCGGTTTTTGCCCGGCCCCGGTGTGAAAACCCCCGCGTGTTATAGTTGGGCTGCCCCTAGCCCGGGCTCTCAACCCCACCCAAAATGTAAGCTGGGGCTGGGGCCTCCCGGGTTTAAGCCCCTTGGCTGAAAGGCAAACACTTGGCTTCTTTAACCCTTAAAGGGGAAAACGGAGAGCTTCAAATTTTTCTAAAAAATCAGATTTTGAAAAAGGTGATTTCCCGTGGGGGTTTAAGTAGTGTCAAAAAGGGGCCCGGGTGGAACAAAATTTCCAATTTGAGGCTTAAAATTTTTGGGGCTGGAGTTACAATATGGGGTCGCCCTTTGATCTCCAGGGGAGTCTGTCCCAAATTTTAAGGGAAGGGGGGGTTTTGGAGGGGAAAAAAGAAAAAACCCTTTTAAATTTATTGGGTGAACAGTTCAGAAGCCAGGAGAGGGAAATGTTTTTCTCAATAAGGAAATGTTTTGGGGATGGAAATTTGGGGGCAAATTTTTTATTATTATGGGTTGTGCGGGCGAATTAACCCCATCTACACGTGTTAAAGATACCTTTAAAAACTGCAGGGGGGGTGTATGTTGTATGTTTTTCAAACTTGAAAAAAAAAGCCCAAAAGGTTTAAAAATGTAAAACTAAAAAATAAAAAATTTCCCCCAAAAAAATTCGTAAAAAAAATGTTTAGTTACCAAAAAAAATTTTTCTAAAGAGAGTCAGGTTTCAAAAAAGCATAGTTTCCCCCTTTTTTTATTGTGGGTTTAAAATGGTTTAGGGTTCAGCTGTGGCCAGGGGGCAGGGATAGTTTGCCATTGAAACCCAAAATGGTGGTTTAAAAACTCCTTTTTTCCGGCACTTTTTAAATGTGGGGCTTTTTTTTTTTTTTGCCCCGGTTTTGGGGTCATGCGTGGCCCGGACGGTATAGCCAAAGTCCCGGGGGAAACTAAAAAGGTGGTTTTAAAAACCCTATTTCCGGGGGACCTTTTAATCTGTGGGGTTTAGACAGGGGTTTTAAAGGTATTCCGGTTTCCGGGCAGGTTAATCAATTTTCCAGTTTTAACTTTAAATTTGGTGGTTTTAAAACCTCCCTTTTTAAAGGCCATTTTTTTAAAATTTTGGGGGTTTGAAGGTTTTTAAAGGTCTTACTGCGGTACCGGACAGGGTTTTAAACCAAAGTCCCCGTTCCCAACTAAAAAGGTGGTTGAAAGGACTTTTTCCCGACTTTTAATTTTTGGGGTCAGACAGGTTAAAGGTCATAAATGTGGTACGAACGGGTTTGTCCCTTTTCTTGTTCAACTAAAATTTTGGTTTAAAGACTCCTTTTTCCGGGACTTATTAATCTGTGGTCATGAAGGGGTTTGGGGTCCCTGCTGGTTCCAGGACAGGGTATTCAAAATTTCCAGTTCAAATTTTTAAAAAGATGGTTCAAATTTATTTCTGCCTTCTGGCCCCTTTTTTATTTGTGGGTCCCGGGGGTTTTTGGGTCTTTCCTTTTTGGTACAAGACAGGGGTGCCAAAAGGTTTTGCGGAAATTTTTTTCTGTGAATTTTTAACCTAAGGGGTGTTGCCCCAAGATGTAGCCTTTTTCCTTTTTTACTGTTGTGGATGTTAATTCCAGCTTCCCCCACCCTTTTTTGGGTGTTAAAAAGAAGGGGGTTGTTTCTTTTCCCCCTAGAATTTAATGGTCATCGGCGATAATCTATTATCGACTATCGGATATCTTTAAAGATAAATTTCCGGTTTTGACTTTGACCCGTTTAGATAGTCAACGTAATCGCTCATTTTCTAATCCGATGTTGCTTCCACCTCCGAATTTGTCATTGAAACCAAATCTTGAAACCTTTATGCTGTTGTGCTTTCTGTGGGCCTCCACACTTCTTTTTTTTTGCCATCTGTGGCCTACTACTGTTTTTTCCCCCCTCCAGGGAAAAGTCATTTTTGCCCCTCTCTGAACTCATGCTGTTTTTCCCGCGTCCCTTCACACTCGGTCATTGTGCCACTCTGTGGGGCCCAATCTTGTTTTTGGGCCACCTCCAGTTTTGTCATCGTGGGCCCCTGTCAACGCAAAATTACTGCTGAATCCCCTCCACAAATTCCCGGGGAGCCTTACATGTATCGCGTTTAACAGAACAGGTTTTGTCATATTCTGTGCCGGTTTAAAGCTCTGGCCATCGGTGCCCCCTTTCTGTGACGTCCCCTTACTGTGCTGAGCTGTGCCGGCTCAGAAACCCTATACTGTTTTCTTTGTGCTTCGTGGGATTTAGCCTCAGCTTGTTTTTTTTCCAGCGGCGCTGCATTCCCTTGTGGGCTACATTCCCATTTCAGTTTTTTTGGTCAGTTTTCCCCTGTAAGTGCCGGGGAATTTTTTAAGTAAAGTGATTCTAAGGGCCGGCGGCAGTCAGTGGTGTCATACAAAACACAGCATTGTATGAAGCCCAAAAACCAATTTTCCCATATTTAACTGGAAAAATGTTTACAGCCCCCTTTTGGCTTGGAGCCGGAAATAGCTTTTTTTTAAAACCGTTCGCCCTGAAGTTTCGGAACGAAAAAGGGTTTTTGTGGGAAAATTTCCCGCGAGTGGCGAACCGAATTTTAGGAAATTCCCCCCATCTCAAATTCATCATCTTATCACTCAACACGGTGATTCCTCTGCCGACCGCCCGGATTTTTGGATTAAACGGTTTCCCTTTTTCCCCCTCTGATGCTTAGCGTTGGGCATCAGAGCAGCAAAATCACCCTTTTGGGCCCCTCTTGATCTTTTGAAATGCCTTTCCCCCAAAATGCATTTTGTCATAAAAGGGTCTTCAAAAAATTGGATTATAAAGTGGTGGGTAACGAGTTTACATTTGGGGTGCCTTCGCTTCAGTTGGATGGTGTGGTGATGATGACGACATTTGTGTCCCGGGTGGGAGGGATGAGGTAAGATGCTGGTCGGGTTTCAATAAAAAACTGAAGAACAGATTGGCGACGCTGTTGTTACTGAGATTTAAGGGCATGACCCCTCAATGACAGGCCGACGGGGCCTGCAAAAAGACAATCCACTGGCTTGGGTTGTCACCAGCACTGGAAGGGCACCTTCTTCGTACCTTACCTCCATGTCCTACACCCTCTTGCTCGCTTACCCCTGCATTCGTCCATGTTAGAAATAAAAAATTAAAAGGTATGAAAGAGTTTTTGGGCAGTCTCTTATTGAAAACGGGAAAAACAAGGTGTTTTTAAATCCCCCTTAATTTCAAAGCATTTGGGTTTTTAAAAAAGAAATTCTTTCTATCAAATTCTGTGAAATGCGGGTTTGGGGAACCGTAAAACAAAATCAAAAGGTTTTTTCCTTCAGTCCCCGAGTTACAACTGCCCTGTAGGATAGGGAAAGATCGTTTTAAAAAAACTATTTTACAAATGCCGATTATCGTAAACTGAGATGCATGAGGAAATAGAAGGGATTGAAAGTTATATGGATTAATAAGGAGTTTCGCACCCCTGACTACAGGCGCAATTATAGGAAATTTTGTTAAACCCCTATGATCGGGATCATTTTTGATCGGGGGGTTGCGCCAGTTTTCTGGGGGAAAACGCGGCTCACTGATCCGAATCCCCTTTGGACGCGGGATGCGATGTAGGCGCAACCTTCCCATTTTCGGCTGCACTAAAATGAAGGGGCGTGTATGGGGCGCGGTGTGGGCGTTTGGGGGGGGAGCGGCTCATTCGAAACTCTGGGCATTCGATGCGGGTCGGCAAAATGCGGCACAAATG
>JAODAL010081504.1:0-11885 GCA_025379985.1 Phyllomedusa bahiana | reverse complement strand
AAAAACAAACTTTCAGAGACGTCAGAGCCAACAGAGGAGTCTGCCCCACCTGACACTTTTCCAATGGGCCCTTGACACTGAGAAAAATGAGGCGGCTTTTGCCCCTATCAAGCCCCCCTTTACCCCCAAGAAGATCCCTACAATGGATGTCAATAAACTCCGCCATGTATCACAAGATCCGTGAACGTACATGGAGGGCAGAGCGTAAATTTGGGTTGAAGTGGAAGATCCCCCAAATACTAACCAAGCGCACCCGCACTCTAAGAAAACAATCAAAATCCTACAGGCCAGAGGGGAAAGATGCCAGAACCGAAGCACGAAACAATGTCCCATTCTGGGCCTCCCGGGGAAAAGGGGAGGGCTCGTTTTCCAGAGCAGTTTGCGGAAAGCCTACGAAAGAGGTGTTCGCCCCAAAGGGATTTTTCCCCCCTATTTTGTAGGGGAACAGCGCATCGTATCCCACCAAGTCATTGCCTCCGGGGGCTCTCCCTCGCCCTTTTTCTTTTTAAAACCCTCAACTATAGAGATAAAACCCTAGTCTTGGCGGCTGCCAGCGGAAGGGAACATATCTACGAGCAACAAATTTACCTTTTACCCCGACTTCACCTCCGAAATCCAAAAGAAGAGACAGTTCCCCCATATGGGGAGTAGGCTGAGGAATCGGGAATTAAGTATGCGATGCTGTACCCCACTAGACTGAGAGTTCAATACCGGGATCGCCCCCCATTTCTTCAAAAGCCCAAGAAGCCCCCAAGACTCGATAGACGCTCTCCTGAACGTCGCTGATATGGGATAGATTTGGGCTAGTGTTTTTCTGAGCTTGTTATTATGCTAAGATAATACTACCATGCTTGAGATTTACTACTTTATGTTCTCCCACTTTGAGAGCTCCTCTTTTTACTTGGGTCAAATTTTCCTTTTTTAGGGGCAAAAAGGGGGAAACTGGAACACCCAAAAAGGTTTTTTCCTTTTTTTTTTTCTCTTCCCTTTATTGGGTTTTAAAGGGCCTTAAGCGCCTTGGCGCACTATTCAGTTCTGTGTTTCTAACAGTTGATTACAATGTTAGGGCATCTAGGCTCGGGCAAGATGGGGGGCTTTGAGCAGGGTGGGGGGGGTAGGCTATGTTTAACCGGGCGGTTGTTGTACGGGTTTTTTTGGTATGAATGGATTGTGTGTCTGTGTTGATCCCTGGTCTGACGGGTGCTTGAGTGTCTGCATCGTTAACTGGGAAATGGCTGAATGTACAATTGTGCCCGGGAAATGTCCAGGGGTTGAACTAAAATTTAAAGAGGGCACTGGTCTTTGATTAGTCAAATATATAATCCTGGTATTTTTATCTTCCAAAGACCCACCTGCGGGACAAAAAGACCGGCACTAAAAGCGGCCCTGGATAGGGATGACTTCCCACGCATACACTCAAATTAGCCAGGGGTTTCGGTTTTGATCAGCAAGTCTTTGCCCACCAGTTACAGATTTTTCAATGATCCATCCGGAGGTTTGTCTTTTACACGTGGGTTGGGGGGTTTCGGACTTTTTAATGGGGTATATATTTTCCACCACATTCCACAGAGGGTTCTTGATCCCCTTATGACCAAAATTTCGAAATTTCCGGGGGTTCCACTGCTTCTTTGGGGGGGCTTAAATGCCACCCTGCCCAAAGACCTAGACGAATAGCCCTCGGCGAAAAAACAAGGCCCTCAGGATTGGGGCGACAACACATAATTGATTGAGAATGGGATGGTTCACTTCCAACATGGCAGTTCCGTGCTTTACTCCGTCCCTGACGCACTGTCCGTTTGATTTGGCCCTTTGCCCCCTAGAGATATTTAATTGATCCGACGGTCGAATACCTCTCTAGAGGGTATCGGACACGCACCATGAGCTGACTTTGGTTTCACCCGGGAGGCCTCTTGCGGTTGTGGTGGTTGACCTAGTTGGCTTGGATATCCCAAAGGTATTGTGTACCTGGCAGGAACACATGGTGTCATACTGGGAAGTAAATGAGTCAGTGAACCCGTTGGTGAATGGGGATGCAATAAGGGCGGTATTGCGGGGGGCTTCTGATTGGAGGCTATGAGTCACACAGGATGATTTGAGGTCTGTAAGGGGGACGGCTTGAAGTGAGCTATCTGATTCAGGAGCGCGACTTTGTAACTCAACCATCACCCCCAGCTAAGGAGGCTTTCTGAGCCCAGCGGTCTTACACGCTTACATTTGACTGAATACACCCAGAAAAGACTTCTCATGCAAAAACAAACAATTTTTGTCGAGGGAGATAAAAATGGTTAGAGCGTTAGCCATACATAGTCGGGCTGAGTCTCCAATGGACAGTTGGTGGCCAGGTGTGGTTAGTAAAGATGAACTGTTTTTGCGCAGACGCACGATCAGATATGTGCGCAATTTGCTCTTTATTACAGGGAACTTTACGCCTCCAGACTGCAGATCGCGGATGAGGACATAGAGTTTTTCCTTAGTCAATTGAAGTTACCATGCTTAAGTGGGCTGGAGGTAGAGGAATTAGCAAAAGATATATCTGCTGGGGAAATCAGCAGGGCGATAGGGAGATTAGCAACACTTAAGGGACCCACTGGGCCTGACGGTTTTTCCGGCTGAGTGGTACAAAGTCGGGGTGATGTGGAATCAGTGGGGCGACTGATTGGAAAATTGTTTTTCTTTTTTTTTTTTTTATTTTTTTTTTTATTTACGGCGGCGGAGGGGTCTCTCTACCAACCTTCCTTTCTGAAGCGGCTAATCACTATAATTCATAAACCAGGCAGGCCTCCAGAAACAGTGTAGCTCTATTGGGTCCGGATATCCTTGGCTTAAACTGACACAAAGATTTGGCAAAGGTACTGGTATGCGACTCACTTGGGTGATTCTCTCTTGGTTGGAGCGGAGCAATCAGGCTTATGCCGGAGGGAAGCACGACAGAGATTAACCTCAAACGGTTATTATAACACTAATCTCAGGTGACGCACGATAATGACGGGCAGGAGAGTGATTGTGCTTTAGGACAATGAAAAGGCTGTTGTATCCGTTGAGTGGAGTTTATGCTAGAATGGGGATTTCCGCCACACTTTTATTCAATTGGATACTTCGGTTATACTACATTAAGCCTACCGCATAGGGTGAAGGGTTAATGGTCACTGTCGGTCCATTGGGGCACTAGTACAGGGGTGTCCTCTGTCGCCGTCTGTTGTGCGCTACTAGTCAGGAGCCTTAAGCCATATGTTAAATAACCATGGGGTTTACTCGGTTGGCAAATTGCTGGAATAGGAGGAGACGCTCTCGCTTTATGACAGACGAAGGGGGGGGGGGTTCTTGTTGGTGTACTTGGGGGACCCGGGGGGGATCATTGAAGGCTTACTGGAGACATTTTGGGAGGTACTCGGGGCTGACTTCCCGAGGGTGATAAATGGGATAAGTCACACTATTTCCGTTGGACGTTTTTTGATGTTGCTTTTTTTTCACTTAGTGACCTCTAATCCAGACTGCAGTTAGCTAACAATTTAGATATTTTGGGGATTACAATACATAAGACGTTCACAAATTTTTGTCTTTAAATATCCAGCCGGTTGGTAAGACATGATAGAAGTGAGGTTGAAAACATGGGTAGCATGTCCACTGTCGCTTGTTGGTTAGGGTAAATATAGTCAAAAATGGTAATGTTGCCCAAAGTTTTTGTATTCTGTTACGGGCAGCACTGTTTTTTCTCCCTAGATCCCACTTTGCTCTGCTGGATAAACTTTTCTTCTCGTTCCTATGGGGAGGTGCTACCCACGCTTAATTAGGTCCACCGTCAAGGCTCCGTATAATAGGGGGGGTCTGGCTTTTCCGGATTGTTAATCATATTACGTGGCAGTTCAATGGCGGCTCTTGGCTCAGTGGTTTCGTGAAGATGGGAACAATCCCTCCCATTTTTTGGATAGGCAGCTGTTGGTTGGGTCTTTTGGAAGGAATCTTAACTTGCCGTACAGAGGAGGGCCATTGTGTAATGTTTTATTACACGTCCTAATGATGTGCTGCTATTCGCTTCAGGGATCATCTTTATTCAGGCCATTTTTGGACATAGAGGGATGATGGTGCTTGGTCCCTGTCATCCGCCTATGGTGTATGTGAAGTTACCGGATTTATTGAGCCTGCAGGATTATGGGTTTGGGATTCTCGAGGGGGTAAACTACTTAGCACAGTTGTATGGGAAGGCACCTTTTGGTCCTTCTGAGACATGATGCTTGAGTTCCATCTCCGCAGGATCGTCTTTTTCAGATATTTGCAACTGAGGACATGCTTGTACGACCATTTGGTATAACACAGGTCCACATCAGTTATGGATAACTTGAATCACATTTTTTGAGGAGGACATCCTTCAGAAACCGGTATCTCTATCTATAAGGCCATTATGGGTGTCCAGTACCCTCCCCCAATGGTATAGTCTCTTTGGCTAGGGTGGCAGCAAGATATCCATCTTTGTCCGAATGTGGGCACTTTCGGAGCCTTAAAATCATCCTGGCGATTATCTGTTCTAAGTTGCCAGAGATCAGTTGATTCAAACTAAATGGCTCATCGGGTAATCTTACGCCAGTTTGGATATACCAATTGTAAATGTTTGTCTTTCCGCGGTACTGCTCCAGATGTGGGGAGGAGAGAGGTACACTTTTTCATATGATTTGGGAAGTGTCCTGATCCTACAGAGTTTTTGAAAAGAGATACCATGATTTCACTTCTCTAAATCAAAGATTTGGGTCTTCCTTAACGTGTTCTCACCGGACAATAGCCTTTTGGGCTTGGTTGAGGAGCTGGTCCCCGGTAAGGCCGAACGTACCCTGTATAGGCTACTACTCTTCTATGCTAGGAAAACTGTCCTTCTAAATTGGAAACCCCCAAAGGTGCCCTCTCTGGAACAATGGAAGCAACTGGTAAATGCGGAGTTACCATGATATAAGACCACTTACGCTGCTAGGGGCATCCCCAAGAGATTCTCGATGGTGTGGAGCAACTGGATTGCAGCACTAACTGTGTGAATGGTCATGAATGAATGTGGCAGATCAGGGATGGATTGATATGAATGAGTGGAATGAATGAGTCATGCGATAGTTGTGATAGAAGCAATGGCAATATATTTGTTTGAGGCGAACCGACGCTCAGGACACTGAATTTATATCTCTGGATAGCCCTCACTAGTTTTGCAGAGAAATACTATGGAGTGTCCGGCTAGTTTTCAGGTTCCAATGAGTTTCCTGTCCTCGGTGGAGCTTATGATATCGCCTAATTAAAGCTATTTTCAGGCGATTAATATGGGCAGGATCAGAATCGCTTAAGAAAAAGTCTGTTAATATATGAGCGGATTGATTTGTGTGTTTTATGTTATAACTCTAATGCTATTTCTGTGCACGAATGTATTGATGTAATGTGATGCGATGTGTTAATTTTTCTTGAATCAAAAAAACAAGTTCCAAAAATGTTTATAAATAAAGCCTTATTTAAAAAAAAAAAAGTTGTGGGTGCTTCTACATCAATTAATGCTTTGCTTATTCTCCTGACGAGCCTGTTGGAGGATTGATGAATGGAGGGGTCTGTAACAGCAGGGGGGGGGGGGGGGGGCAAAAGGTTACATGACTTTAAAGGGTTAAAATTGCAGTATTAAACTAACAGATGAGTCACGCGATTGATCAGAGAGCTTGTTGGTAATACTAGGGAAAGCTTATGTACCAGAGCAGTAGAAAGGCTTTCCTGTGAACGGAAGCAAATTTCAGAACGCAGTGTATTTGGTACATAGTTCTCTATTTACCTTTCCCTACATGTTTAAAGGGAAGCAATGGGGTGAGAAGACTCCTTTAAATGGGTTTTGCCACAAATACGCTGACAATATACGTGTTTTTTGTCATATATTGATTTTTATTTATAGAGGGGCGGGAATGGATGCCATCCCATTTTATTCTCCTTGCACCCCGACCATTCACTACAGCTTGTTATTTTCAGTGCAGTAAGCTTGTAGTGGTGCACGCCAATTACTGGTGCTAAAATGGGGGGCCCCCAAGATCCTGTCTTTCCTCACTGCACTCACGTATTGAGGAAGGCTCTAAACCAGGCATCCTCAAACTGCGGCCCTCCAGCTGTTGGGAAACTACAACTCCCATCATGCATTTTCTATATATCTTATAACAGTGGGAATGAATGGGAGTGAGTTCTTCACAACAGATGGAGGGCGCGCATTTGAGGAGGCCTGGCCTCTAAACTGATCAAGCGTCAAACTCAAAGTATATAGCGACCTTGTAGTAAACGAGTGCAGCAATGTATTGGCTACCTCTTTCGCTCCCATAGACTCGAAAAGGGGCACACTGTAGTGTGCAATTTTCTACGCTGTTTTTGTTCAAGCCTTCTGTTCTCCAGCTGTCGGGTAGGCATGCCCCTATTACCAGGCTCTAAATTTACCAAGAACACTCAATTTATTTTTTACAGTTGAGTGGGTTGACTGGTTTGTAAAACTGGTCATACACTTAAAATAAGAGAACACTCATTAGGCCCACAGCTCTCTCTCCCAATCTGCCCATACACAAGTACTCTTTGCCGAATATGCATGTATTCTGCATCGGGAGTCGGAAGAAAGTTGCTGCCAGACTTCTCTAGCATGACCTTATCTCCGGAAGGCAAAATAAAATGAAAATCCTACTGTTCAATCCTTACTGGGGGATAGTTAGCCAAGCCCACCAATATCTGCTAATTAGGCCTTTCTTCTTATAATGGGATGGCTGCATTAGCTAGCTGGCAGATGGTCTCACGTTATCCTCAGGCGTCCCCACTACAATGAAGAATAGTGGATTTTATGAGGAGAAGCTGACCAGGTCCTGATTAGTGTTGATCGTTCAAGAAAAGTTAAGTTCGAGTCGAACTTCTCAATTTTCACGAACCAAACTTTTTACGGTTCGTCTGAGTAAAGTTCGAGTTTGACACGCAGTTTCATTTTTAGCTGCTTTCTGCACTTTTGGCAGGCATCCAATCATTGCAGAGCACAGAGAAGTGTCAAAAACACCATCGCTGAGTTGTAGGCTCTCTTGGCTGCCTAAAATTCTCATGAACATTCAGTTTGACTCGTTCTGTTCGGACTGCTCTCGGTCTACTTGCTGGTATGCATGGCAAAGATATTTTTTTCTTAGCGAATTTAAACAGGAAAAGCTGCTATTTAGATTAGTTAGGTAGTTAGTTATGGGGGTGTGCAGCAAGCTTAGGGAATCATAGGCAGCAATAGTTAGGGAGTTTGGTATTGCTGGCTGCATTCTTTTCCACACCAGTAGCGTTTTTTTGCTGACATTTGCAGGCTCACATAACGCCTAAATCTCATACACATCATGCTCTTAATTAATCATATAATCAGTGCCAAGGTTCATTTTTGCCAGTTTTGGGGGTTTCAGTTATTGCATAAACTCATCCGTTACCAAATCTCTATAAAAAATTTATTTAAAAATAGTGGTTGGTTGGTTGTGAAATTATTCTGATTAAAGAAAGTTCATTTTTTGACAGTTTGGGGGGGTATCTCAGTATTGATTATGGGCCCATGACAGGTGTTATGTCCGTACTGCCCTACTGGCTCCCTGCCAAGTTACCAGCGCAAATTTCATGACCGGTTGTCTTCTTAGTGTAGTCAAACTCGAAACTTTTGGGTTCGATCATCACTAGTCCTGAGGTCAATTAAGAAGCCTAAGCCAGTACATTGTACACCTTATTTTCAGCACAGCATCCGGTTTTACTGGTAATATGCTGTTTTGCCTTTTTGCTAATTGTCTTCCGTCCCTGTTAAGAAATAAACCATTTGCTTTTGTTTTATGGTAGATTGTTTCAGAAGCCCTAATCTTTCCCTAGATGTTCATTAGACAACTAGCAGTGTTTTTTTTTTTTGCACCCCTATAGTATTTTTTATTATTATTTATCAGTTTATTTGGAGCGCCCTTGGTTCCAGGGCGCTGTACATTTCGGCGGTAATAAATAAACATTGGTCAGACAATTACAAAGTGTCAATAAGGGACTAACAACTGGTTATCAGAGGGAAAGAGGTCCTGCCCTTCGAGGGCTTTACAATCTACAGGGAAGGGTGAAGAGACAGAAGGTGATGGGGGCAGTCATGTTTGTGGGGGCGGAGGAGTGCACCGGTTATTGTTGGTTATAGGGCAATCTGAAGAGGTTGGTTTTCAGGTCTACGTTTGAAGCCGGGTCGTGAGAGAGGGGTGAGTCTGTTGGTGGTTGGCGCAGTGAGTTTACAAAGTGTGGGGGAGAGCACGAGAGGAAGAACGTCTTGGAGCGTTTATGTGAGGAGGTGATAAGAGGACGAGCAGAGGAGAAGGTCTGTGAGAGCGGTAGGTTGCGTGTGAGGGAGGTTATTTAGAAGTTTAGGCAGAGATATATGAAGGGGAGAGGTTATGTTAGCCTTGTAGGTCAAAGTTGCTAGCTTGAACTGTTCGGCGGGGCAATAGGTTGCCTCACGTGAAGGGATCGGCAGAGGGGGAGAGGCAGGGGGATAGGAGGAGAGAGGTGAATCAGACGGGCTGCAGGTTAAGGAATGGTTATGGAGGGGAGCGAGGGTGCTAGTGGGAGGGCAAACAGAGGAGATGTTGCAGTAGTCGAGGCGTGAGATGACGAGGGCATGGATCAAGCTTATTTTGTCTTTTCAGAGTTAGAATGAGCGCGATTGGGAATTACTTGTTAGGTGGAGGCGGCAGCAGAGGTGAGGTTTGGATGTGCGGTTTGAAGGACAGATCTGGAGTCAAAAGATTATCCGCCAGAGGCAGCGGACTGTGGTGTGGATGAGAGGTGGGTAGCCTTTAACAGTGATTAAGGGGGGGGAAAGATGGGTGGAGAGATGGAGTGGGACAGGTGGTAAGATAGATGGTTCCAGTTTGCTCACACGTTTAGGTTTTAGGAGACGGGAGGAGAGTAGGAGGATAATGGAGGACAGACAGTCAGGTTCCCGGGAGAGATGAGAGGTGAACATCTGGGCCGGAGATGTAGAGTTGGGTATAATCAGCATCTAAGGTGGTATGAATGCGGTGTGATGGCTATGAGCTGACGAGGCCAAGAGTGTTGGATAGAAAAAGAGTAGTCTGGGCCCAGACTGACCCTTGGGGGTACACCCTAAGAGAGAGGACGGGGGCGTAGGAGGCTGGTAGCAGAGAGGTGAGAAACGGCTGAATGTCCGATCAGTGAGTACGAGGAGATCCAGGATAGAGCCTCGTCGTTGATGCCGGTGGGCAGGACGAGGATGTTGTCGACAGGAAGGAATGGTCGACCAGTGTCCAAGGGATCAGAGGAAAGGTATAGGTGTGGAGGCTCAGAAGTAGTGGCGTGAGCTTTGGCATAGTTGCTAGGGTCGTTGTTGGTGACTTTGGTTTTGGCGGTTTCAGTGTAGAGTGGTGGGGACGGCAAGACGTATGACAGCGGGTCAAGGAGAGGAGTTGGTGGAGAGATGGGGGGAAGGAAACCTAAGTTGATGATGGGACGTGCTGTGATCGTGGAGTTTTGAGGCGCATGGATTGAGTGAGATGGGGCGATAGTTGGACAATGAGGAGGGGTAAGAGATGGTTTCTTTCGGATGGGGAGTGATGGTCGCATCGTTTAAATGAGGAAGGGAAGATCCAGAGGTTAGATGAAGATGAAGAGTTGGGCGAGGGCTGGGATGATAACAGCACTAAGGTCGGGAATGAGGTGTAGATGCAGTTGGGTCAGATAAAGGTGGTGAGGTTTGACTTGGAAGTCTAGTCGAGGAGAGTTGGTCAGGAAGTGACGGTGAGAAGCGGTGTTAGAGGGGAATGGTCATGAGAAGGTACCAGAGGGGGGCTGTGGGGCAAAGCTGAATTGAGGTAGGCTGTGGGGATGCGGGGTGAAGCATTTGTCTGATGCGATTTATTGTTACTTATGGAAGTGTGTTGCAAAATCATCTGCCTCGACAGAGGAGTGATGGGGGAGGGAGTGCTGGTGGACGTCGGTGAGAGTTGAAGGTGTCCTGTGTTAAAAAGTCTGTCTGGCGGTTGTGGGACAGGGAGGATTGAGAGTGGTGATTTTGTCTTGTTTGGCTGCTGAGGTGAGTGCAGATTTAAATGTTTTGTAGTGATTTCTTTATATGAGGTGAAGTCAGTGGTGGGCGGGTTTACTTCAGCAGGCGTTCGGCAACTCTGGAAGCTCGCCTACGCTGTTTGGGTGGAGTACTGTGTTGCCAGGGTCATTGTTCAATTTTGCGGTTTCTGTGTGTGGTGAGAGGGTGCGACAGCATCAAGAGTGGAAGTGATTGGTGTAGTAGGAATGTGGGGGCTGCGTCTGGATCAGAATTGTGGGATATGGTTGTGAGAGGGAGCTAAGAGTGTCTAGAGAGAAGTGCAACGGTTGAGGTTTTGTTGGTTCTGCGGGGGGTGTACTTGATTTGGTGCAGGAAGAGGGCGGTGGGAGTGGTGATGGAGCGAGAAGTGAGCAGATTGTGGTCAGAGATATGGGAGACGGTGAGTTTGAGAGGCTTAGATAGGGGCAAAGGCGGGTGACATGAGGTCAGTTGTGTGTCCGTACTGTGTGGTGGGCTCCAGAGAGTCCACTGGGAGAGGCCAAAGGAAGAGGAGAGTGCAGGAGTTTGTTAGTAGCGGAGTAGGGGTGTATTGATTGGATGTTAAATTCTCCCGTGATAATAGTGAGGGATGTCGTGTGGCAATGAAGAAGTGAGGAGCCAGGAAGCAAAGTGTCAAGGAAAGTGGTGCAGGCACGGGGGTCGGTATACAACAGCCACTTGGAGGTTGGTGGGGGAGTAGATAGCGGGACAGAATGGCACCTGTAAGGGGGGAGGGTGAGGGAAGTTACTGGTGGTATGGAGAGAATGGAACAGGTATCTCGACATGAAGAATAGGCCGACACCTCCGCACATGGTATCTGCCAGGGCGGGGGGTTTGGGTAAACATGGAAGCCACCATAGGGAGAGTGCAGAGGGGAAGTTGCTGTCAGTGGGTGTCAGCAAGTTTCCTGTTAAGCAAGGAAGGTGGAGATTGCGTGAGTGAAGTCGGTCGTGGATTGATGGAAGCTTGTTGCACACAGCAAACGTGAATTCCTGAGGGCTCCAGACCATGGGGGATTGGTGCTGCCAGGGGTGAGGGGGGGGTTTTGAGGATTTGTGTGGTTGATAAAGGGTGTGTTGCTTTGCGTTGTGGAGATGCCTGAACCACAGTGGGGATGCGTGAGGGTGGCCACTGGATTGGGAGATTATGTCCCCGGCAGCGATGGAGTAGCAGGTAGAGTGTGAGGAGGTGTAGTGTGGAAAATGGAAAAGGTGGTTTGTGGTTTTTTTGAGAAAGGTCTAATGTTGTGGATGAGGTGAAGAGTTGAGGTCAGGGGGTGTGAGGGTAAGCAGAAGGGAGAGATTTGGAATCCATTGCCCAGCGCGGGTGTACATGAGGGAGACAAGGAGTTTGAATGTATTAGGCAGGCAGTGATGATGAGTTGGCAGAGAGGTGCATATTGGGTGTTTGAGTGAAGGAGCTGGAAGGGTTCCTTGGTTACTTTGGTTCACTTCTGGTTTCAATGCTGGTATTAATGCTACATATAGTACACTTAAGGAGTAGCACTTAAAGGATGTTGCACTGACTGACTGTAGTTTTCATTGCTGCAAAGACAGACATCACCATTGGTAAAAGTGACCTATAGGTCCTGTAAAGAAATCACGAGGACCTTAGAGACTTAGAGGGGTTTTCTAACTATGATTTGACTTTTGATGTGTTTGGAGAAGGTTAACGCAAGACTTATTACTAAATACATTGCTTCTTGATTTTTCTTGGTCAGAGATAAAGATTTTGGGGCGTCATGTTGCACACGGGTTTGCCTGTAGGTCTGGCATACTTTAAGCCCAACAAGTGGCATAGGCT
>JAODAL010081503.1:0-11885 GCA_025379985.1 Phyllomedusa bahiana | reverse complement strand
TGACAGGATATCAATGTCCATTCAACTAAAATGGTGGTTGAAAGACCCTTTTTTTTCCGGGACTTTTTAAATGTGGGGTATGCTTTTTTGGGGCTCATGCTTGGCCCAGGACAGGTATAGTCAATGTCCATTCAACTAAAAGGTGGTTGAAAGACCCCTTTTTTCCGGCACTTTTTAAATGGGGGGGTCATGCAGTTTGGGGCTCATGTTTGTTGGCCCAGGACAGGTATAGTCAATGTCCAGTTCAACTAAAATGTGGGTTAAAAGGGACTCCTTTTTCCGGCACTTTTTAAATGTGGGGGTCATGCAGGTTTGGGGCTCATGCTGTGTCCCAGGACAGGTATAGTCAATGTCCAGTGCAACTAACATGGTGGTTGAAAGACTACTTTTTACGGCACATTTTTAATGTGGGGGTCATGCGGGTTTGGGGCTCATGCTGCTTTCCCAGGACAGGGAAATTAAATGTCCAGTTCAAGTAACATGATGGTTCAAATCATACTGCCTTCTGGCACTTTTTAATTTGTGGGTGATGCAGGTTAAGGGTCAGGCTGTGGTACAAGACAGGGATAGTAAATGGTCTGTGACTTTTTTTCTGTGACTTTTATAACCTAAGTGTGTTGCCTAAGATGTAGCACGTATCCATTGACTGTTGTGGATGTTAATTTCAGCTTCTCCAGCCTTGTTTGGGTGTAATAATGAAGGTTTTGTTGCTCTCCCATAGACTTTAATGGTCATCGCGCATAATCGATGCTCACTATCGAAAAACCTTATCGATAGCGGCCGACTATCGACTATCGATCGATCTCGATAGCCAACGCAATCGCTCAACACTACAAGAAAGCAAATCACAAGTGTTCTTGAATACCTATAATTGGCAACTAGCAAATAGGATTAGAAATATAATTTTTTTCTGTGGAATATCTGTAGAATGTGTTCTTATGGAAGAACCCTGTTAGCAAGACAGCAAATCACAACTGTTCATAAATCCCTATAATTTGCAACTAGCAAATATGATTAGAAATATAATTTTTTCTATGGAATATCTGTAGAATGGGGTGTTACGTAATTCCCTCAAAACAGAAGAAAGCAAATTTAAAATTTTTTTTTGAATCCCTTAAAATTGGGCCCAATAGAAAATATGTTTTAGAAATAGAATTTTTTTATGGAATATCTATAAAAATGGGGTCTTGTGGAAAAAACCCGGGGGGGGGGGCCCCCGGTAAGACATAAAATCACTAGTGTTCTAGAATCCATGAAATTGGCAACTAGCAAATAGAATTAGAAATATAATTTTTTTAAACTGAATATCTGTTGAATAGTTTATTATTGAAGAACTCTGGCAGCAAGACAGCAAATCACAACTGTGCTTGAATCTGTATAATTTGCAAATATGATTAGAAATAAAAAATTTTTCAGTGGAATAGCTGTTTAAAGGGGTCTTATGGAAGAACCCTGGGAGCAAGGCAGCAAATCACAAGTGTTCTAGAATCCCTATAATTGGCGACTAGTAAATAGGATTACAAATATTTTTTTTTCTTTGGAATATCTATAGAATGGAGCCTTATGGAACAATCCTGACAGCAAGAAAGCAAACCAAAAGTGTTCTTGTAACCCTTTAGTTGGAAACTAGCAAGTAGGATTATAAATATAATTTTTTCTTTAGAATATCTGTTGAATGGGGTTTTGGAAAAAACCCCGGGCAGAAAGGGCGCAAATAAACAAGGGGTTCTTAAAATCCTTAAAATTTCCCAAAACACAAAAGAATTAAAAAATAAAATTTTTTTACTAGGGAAAATTATTGTGGGAATGGGGTTTTTATGGAAGAACCCGGGCACCCAAAACAGAAAATCACAATTATTCCTGAATCAAAAAAATTTTTGCAACTAGAAAATAGGATTAGAAATGAATTTCCTGGGGAAATATCGAAAGGAATGAAGTCTTAAAAAAAAAACCCGGGGGAGCAAGAAAGCAATTACAAGTGTTCTAGAATCCCTATAATTGGCGACTGGTAAATAGGATTACAAATATTTTTTTTTCTTTAGAATATCTATAGAATGGAGCCTTATGGAAGAACCCTGACAGCAAGAAAGCAAATCAAAAGTGTTCTTGAATCCCTTAAATTGGAAACTAGCAAATAGGTTTTATAAATATTTTTTTTTTCCCTTAAAGAAAAATCTTAAAAAGGGGGTTTATTGAAAAACCCCGGGCAGCAAGCCCGAAAAATAAAAAAGTTTTCTTAAATCCTTATAATTTCCAACTAGAAATAAAAATTTAAAAATAAAAATTTTTACTATGGAATTCTGTGAAGGGGTGTCTTATTGAAGAACCCTTGCAGAAAACAGTTTAATCAAAGTGCTCGGAAATCCCTTTTTAATTGGCAACTATCAAATAGTTTTATAAGCAGAGTTTTTTAATTAGAATATCTATAAAATGGGGACTTATGTAAAAACCCTTACAGCAAGACAACAACTCACAAGGGTTCTTAAATCTCTATAGCTGGCAGCTAGCAAAAATGATTAGAAATATATTTTTTTCAGTGGAATATCTGTTGAACAGGGTCTTATGGAAGAACCCTGGCAGCAAAACAGCAAACGAAAACTGTTCTAGAATCCCTATAATTGGCAACTAGCAAATATGATTAGAAATAGAATTTTTTCAATGGAATTTCTGTTGGATAGGGTTTTATGGAAGAAACCCTTGCAGGAAGACAGCAAATCTCAAGTGTTCTTGAATCCTTATAATTGACAACTAGCAAATATGATTAGAAACATAATTTTATTTATGAAATATCTGTCGAATGGGGTGTTATGGAAGAAACCTGGCAGCAAGAAGGCAAATCACTAGTGTTCTAGAATCCCTTTAATTGGCAACTAGCAAATAGATTTAGAAATATAATTTTTTCTATGGAATGTCTGTTGAATGGGGTCTTATGGAAGAACCCTTGCAGGAAGACAGCAAATCCCTAGTGTTCTGGAATCCCTTTAATTGGCAGCTAGCAAATAGGATAAGAAATCTAATTTTATTTTATGGAATATCTGTAGAATGGATACTTATGAATGAACCATTACAGCAAGACATCAAATCACAAGTGTTCTTAAATACCTATAACTGGCAGCTACCAAATATGATTAGAAATTGATTTTTTTCAATGGACTAAATGTTGAACGGGTTCTGATTGAAGAACCCTCGCAGCAAGACAGCAAATCACAACTGTTCTTGAATCCGTATAATTTGTAAATAGGATTAGACATAGAATTTTTTCAATGGAAAATCTGTTGAACAGGGTCTTATGGAAGAATCCTGGAAGTAAAACAGCAAATCACAACTGTTCTTGAATCCCTATCATTGCCAACTAGCAAATAGGATTAGAAATAAAAAAAATTTCTATGGAATATCTGTAGAATGGGGCCATATGGAAGAACCCTGGCAGCAAGACATCAAATCACAAGTGTTCTTGAATCCCTGAAATTGCCAGCTAGCAAATAGGATGAGAAATAGAGTTTTTTTTCAATGGAATATATGTTGATTGGTGTATTAATGAAGAACTCTGGCAGCAAGACAGCAAATCACAATTGTTCTTGAATCTGTATAATTTATAAATAGGAGTAGAAATATAATTTTTTCTTTGGAATATCTGTTGAATAGGGACTAATGGAAGAATCCAGGAAACAAAACAGCAAATCACAACTGTTCTTGAATGCCTGTCATTGCCAACTAGCAAATAGGATTAGAAGTAAAAAAAATTTCTATGGAATATATGTAGAATGGGGTCTTATTGAAGAACCCTGGTAGCAATACAGAAAAAAAAAAGTGTTTTTAAATCCTTAAATTTGCAATTGGAAATAGGAATAGAATAAAAATATTTTCAATGGACTAAATGTTGAACGGGTTCTTTTTTAAAAGAACCTACTGCAAGCAGTAAATCACAACTGTTCTTGAACCCGAAAAATTTTTAAAAGGATTAAAAATAAAATTTTTTTTAAATGAATTCCTTTTGAACGGGGTCCTGTGGAAGAATCCTGGAGTAAAACAGAATTACAACTGTTCTTGAATCCTTATTATTCCCAACTAGAAAATAGGATTAGAAATAAAACAAAATTTCTTTGGATATCTGTAGAATGGTGTTTTTTTTAAGGGATCTTGATAGAAAGACAGCAAACCCAAATGTGTTCTTGAACCCCTAGTTGGCAATAGCAAATAGGATTGAAATTATAATTTTTTAATGGAATATCTGTGAACGGGTCTTATGGAAGAACCCTGGCAGCAAAACAGCAAACCCAAAACTGTTCTAAATCCCTATAATGGAACTAGCAAATAGATTATAAAGAATTTTCTTTATGGAATATCTTTGAAGGGGGTCTTATGGAAAAAACCCTGGCAGCAAACCGCAAATCACAAATTTTTTTTTAAATCCTGAAATTTTAAACTCCCAAAATTTGGATTAATATTTTTTTTTTTCTATGGAATATTGAGAATGGGGGTTACGGAATTATGTGCGGGAAAAGAAACAAATTACAAGTGATCCTGAATCCTTTTTAAAATTGGCAACAAAATTTTCGTTTAGAAATAAATTTTTTTCATGGAATATCGTAGAAGGGGGTTCCGGGGGAAGAAACTGGCCCCAAACAGCAAATCACTAGTATTTGGACCCTATAATTGCTCTACCCAAATTTTTGTTTTAAAATAGATTTTTTTTATAGAAATTGTTTAATGGGGTCTTATGGAAGAACCCTCGCAGCAAAAAACAATTTACAAGTGTTTCTTAAATCCCTATAATTGCAACTACAAATAGGATTAGAAATTAATTTTTTCTATGGAAATACTTTGATTATGTCTTTTTAAAAAACCAGGGGAGCAGAGAGAAGTACGTATTCTTAAACCCTTTTTTTTTTTTTTTTGCCCCATAAAAACTCTATGAGGGGGTAGTCCCCCCGTGATTGGAAAGCAGGAGGCCCCTCTTCCCCCCAACCCCACAGTGCTAAATATTTTAAAAGACAGTAAAAACTTTTAGGGTGCCCTTCTATCGCGCCCTTCTTTCTCCACTCAAAAAAGACACATACATATGATTGGGGGATTTATATCTGCCGCCTTGTCTCAACCCAATCAGCTCTTTTCTGTCTTTTTTACTGTATTTTGAACTGTCCCGCCTTTGACTTTGATTGGTCAATAAATTTCCATAGTTATAAGGGGCCTGTCGCCCTTTTGATTGGCTGGTTTTTGCCAACCAAAGGAAAGCTTAAAGAATTTGAATTACCGTATTTCCCCGGGAATTCTCTAATCCCAATTTCGATGTAGCGCCGGGGCTCGGCGAAAACGCGTTGTTAGGGATTTTATTGATTTTGTTTATGAGGTTTCAGCTCTTTTTTAGATAATATTTTTCACCTAATAAAAAAATATTTTTTTAAACATACTCCATGCCCCCACGGTGCTAGAGCCGGTTTCATTCCTGATCTCCCATTGACTATAATGGGCAAGTAGATGCGTTTTATTGGCCCAGTAGCCAGCCCCGCTAGCTCAACCAATCAGCTCTTTTCTGCATTTTTACTGTATTTTGAACTGTCCCGTAGAGTTGAGCGATTACGTTGGCTATCGACATCGGGCAATGGTCGATAGTAGGCCACCATCGATAAAGGTTTTTTCGATAGTGAGCAAACGATTATACGAGACCATTTAAAAATCTATGGGAGGCAACAACACCTTCATTCTTACACCCAAACAGGGGTGGAGAAGCGGAATTAAAATCCACAACAGTCAAATGGATACGTGCTACTTTAGGCAAAACCTTAGGTTATAAAAACCACAGAAAAAAAAAAAACACCCATTCATATCCCGTCTTGTACCCCGCATACCCTTAAACCTGCAACCCCCAAATTAAAAAATTCCTTTTTTTTTTTTTTTTTTCCCCCCAAAAAATTAAAAAATTTTTTTGTTTTTTTTCCCTTTTCCCCCCTTTTTTGGGGGGGGGTTTTTTTTTTTTTTTTTTTTTTTTTTTAAAATTTTTTTTTAAAAAATTTTCAAAAAAATTTTTTTTTTCCCGGGCCCCCGGAGGAGTTAAAATTTCCCCCCCTTTTTTATTTGGGCTTTTTAAACCCCGGGGGGAAAATTTTTCCCCAAAACCCTTTTTTTTTTTTTTTTAATTTTTAAGTTTTTTTTTTTTTAAAAAAAATTTTTTTTAAAAAGGGAGGGAATGGGGGGTTTTTTGGGGAAAAACCCCCAAGGGGGGAAAAAAAAATTTTTTTTTAAAAAAGGGGGGGGGAAAAAAAAAAAAAACCCCCCCCTTTTTTAAAAAAATTTTTTTTTAAAAAAAAAAACCCCCCCCCCCGGGGGGCCCAAGCCCCCCCCCAAAACCCCCAAAAAAAGGGGGGAAAAAAAAATTTTCAAAAAAAAAAAAAATTTCCCCCCCAAAAGGGGGGGGAAAAAAGGGGAAAAAAAAAAAGGATTTTACCCCCTTTTGGCCCCCCGGGAAAAAAGGGGGAAAAAAAAACCCCCCCCAATCCCCCCCAAAAAAAACCCCCCAAAAAAGGGCCCCCCCAAAAATTTAAAATTTCCGGGAAAAGGGAAATTTTTTTTTGGGGGGGGCCCCCCCCCCCCCCTTTTTTTTCCCTTTAAAAACCGGGAAAAGAAAAAAAACCCCCAAATTTTTTTTAAAAATTTTATTGTCCGGGCCCCCCCCCGGGGGGCCCCCCCTTTTAAAAACCAAAAAAATTTTAAAAAAAAAAAACCCCCCTTTTTTTTTCCCCCAAAAGGCCCCCCCCCAAACCCCAAAAATTTTAAAAAAAACCCAAAAAAATTTAAAAAAAATTTTTTTAAAAAAAAAAAACCCCCCCCGGGGGGAAAGGGGGCCCAAAAAAACCCCCCCCCCCAAAAAAAAAGGGGGTTTTCCCCCTTTTTTAAAAAACATTTTTGGGGGGGGGGGGGGCCCCCCCCCCTTTTTTTAAAAAATAAAAAAAAACCCCCCCCTTTTTTTGGGGGGAAAAATTTGGGAACCCCGGGCCCCCGGGGGGGGGGGGGGGCCCCCCCCCCTTTTTTTTTAAAAACCCGGGGGGTTTTTTTTTCCCCAAATAAACCTTCTTTTCCAACGGGGGTTTCGGAATTTTTCCCCCCCTTTTTTTTAAAAAATTTGGGGGTTTTTTTTTTTTTCCCAAAAACCTTTTTTAAAATTTTGGGGTTTCCCCCGTTTTTTTTTTTAAATTTTTTTTTTTTTTTAAAAAGGGGGTTTTTTTTTTCCCCTTTTTAAAAAATTTTTGGGGCCCCCCTTTTTTGGGGCCCCAACCCCCCGGACTTTAAAATTTTTTAAAAAAAATTTTTTTAAAAAAAAATTTTTTAGAAAAAAAAAACCTTTTTAAAAAAGGGTTTAAAAAAAAAGGTTTTTTTTTTTTTTAAAATTTTTGGGGGGTTTTTTTTAAAAAAATTTTTTTGGAAAGGTTTAAATAAAAGTCAAAAAAAAAAAAAAAAAACCCCCCCCTTTTTGACAAAAAACCCCCTTTTGAAAAAAAAAAGGTTTAAAAAAAATTTTTTTAAAAGGGGGCCCCCCAAAAAAAAATGCCCCCAAAAATTTTAAAAAATTTTAAAAAAAGGGCCCCCGGAAAAATTTTTTTTGGCCTTAAATTTTTTTTTTAAAAAAAAAAAAATTATAAAAAAAAATTTTAAAAAAAAAAAAAATTTTAAAAAACCCCTTTTTTTAAAAACCCCCAAAAAAATTTTTTTTCCCCCAAAAAAATTTTAAAAAAATTTTTCCCCCCAAAAAAAAAAAAAAAAACCCCCCCACCAAAAAAAAAAAAATTTTTTAAAAAAGGGTTTGGGTTTTTTTTTTTTTTAAAATTCCCCCCAAAAAAAAAAAAAAAATAAAAAAAAAAAAAAAAAAAAAAAAAATAAAAAAAAAAAAAACACCCCCCCCCCCCCCCCCCCCCCCCCCCGCCCCCCCCCCCCCTTTTTCCCCCCTCCGCCCCCAAAAAAAAAAATATAAAATCCCCCCCCCCCCCAAAATTTAAACCCCCCCCCCCCCCCCCCCCCCCCAAAAAACCCCCCCAAAACCCCCCCCGGGAAAAAAAAAACCCCCCCCCCCTTTTTTTCCCCCCCCCCCCCCAAACCCCCCCCCCCCCCCCCCCCCCTTATTTTCCCAGAAAAAAAAAAAAAAAAAAAACCCCCCCCCCAAAAAAGGGGGAAAACCCAAAAAAAATTTGGCCCCCCCCAAACCCCCCCCCGGGGCCCGGGGGGAAACCCCCCAAAAAACCCCCCCTTTTTCCCCCAAAATTTCCCCCCCCCTTTTTTAAAAAAAAAATTTTTTTTCCCCCCCCCCGGGGGCCCCCCCAAAACGGGGGGTAAAAAAAAAAGGGGGGGCCCCCCGGGGCCCCCCTTTTGGGGAAAAAAAATTTTTGGGAAAAAAAAAAAAACATCGGGGGGAAAACCCCCCCCTTTTTTTCCCCCGGGGAAAAAACCCCCCTTTTTTGAACGTTGGTGAGGGGGGAAATTTAAAAGTTTGGGGGCCCCTTTTTTCCCCCTTTTCCCGGGCTCCCGGGGGCCCCCCCCCAAAAATTTACTGCTGTCACGTCCCCTTGGGGTTGTTCCCACCGTGACATTTGAAGAAAAAGGTGAAGAAAACGGAAAAGATGTCTCCAATTTTTATAAAACAGGGAAGGGCCCCCAAATTTCCCCATTTTTTAACTCTATTTGGGTGGGTGGGGGAAAGTGCCCCAGTTTTTTTTTTGTACCGGGGATCCAGGAGGGGGCCAACCCGCAACTGTTTGTTTATTTTTATGGCCTTTAAAGCGAGGATCATGTTGGAGGGGGAAAAAACCCCTCCCAAACACTCATTTTGAGTTTATGGGGCCTTGGTTCCCAAGCCTTCCCGGGTTGAGGGGAAAATAGCAAACTCATCTTCCTATCTTTCCCCAAATTCACGCCAACCTCTTTCCAAGGGGGGACCCCTCGGGGTTTTTGGGAAAACCCCCTCCCCCCTCCTCCCCTTCCCCCCGGCAAGCTTCAACACAGCCCCGAAATTGCCTCAGTGATGCACCCTGAAAAGCTGAGGGGCCGCCTTGCATAGCTCTGGACCCCGAACCCCTGCTAATGAAGAAACCCATAAAATTTGGGGGAAACTGTCGGGCCTTTTTTGGGAATTTTACGGAGAGAAAAAGGGTCCCCTGTCTGCATCTGTGTCCGTTCCCCCTCCGTCGGGTGGCCCGGGGTGATGTTTTTAGAGTTTCCAACGATCGTTCCAGAAACAAAAATCACCACAAATGCTCATGGGTGACAAGGGCATCGTCCCAACACTGACCATTTGGTGGCTTTTCAAAAATGGCAAGGATGGTGGGAGACTCCCTTTCCCCTGCCCCCCACTCTCGGGGGCTCAACACCCCGAGGTCCCCCACCCCTGCTTGTCAGGCCAGGGGTCAATTCGTACTGCGTTTTTATTGCGCTGCTCCCACAAAACGTGGGGATGTGGGGGGTGGAAAATTTCCCGCGTGTTTCCCCTCAACAATGAGACGGGGTTTACGGGGGGGCCGACTGGGCGCTGCAACCAGCCAGGCGGGACAAAGGGTGCGAACGGGGGAAGTGCGAACTCAGACCTCGGGGCCTTCTCCAGCAGGTTGTCCAGACCCGGGTAGCTCTTTAGGTGGTTGAGCGATATTTATCGACAAAAATTGAAAACGTCAAGGTTTTTTAAAGGTGAAACGAAAATTTCCCGATCATGCGATAAAAAAATTAAAAGGGTTTAAAAACTGTGGCCCTCCTCTATTAAAAAATCGCGCCTTTTTTGGGGCTTCCTGTAAATTTTTGGGGGCCACCCAAAAGAGATTTCAGTTTTTGCGGGTGAGATGTGGTGCGACTCATGATGGGATGTTTTATGGTTGCGATTGGTTTGGGAAAAAAACACATGACCTCGTTTTTTTATAGAAAAGCGTTTCCCCGTTTCAGCCTCGTGTCCCCCAGCGTTTAAAAGGGTTTGGAATGCGCTCTGCCTGTGGCCCAAAAAAGCTCGCGAAATTAGTTTTATTTTGGGACCCGAGGGAAAACCCTACTATTAGATTTGAACCTTTCCAATGAAGTTAGATTAGAGATTTGAACATTTTATGTAGTTACCCAGAGAATTTTTTTTAAAACAGCCAAACTACGTAAAAAATTTAAAAAAAGCAATTTTATATTCAAAAACAGGGAATTGAAAGGTGCAAAAAATACCGTTTATTTATCAAAACATAACAGTTACCCTGTTTTTTTTACTTTTGCGCACCCCCAAACCCCTTTCATTTAGCAACAATTTCGAAATCTTTTTAAAAAAGCAATTTTTATATTCACCACGGGGAATTGAAAGGTGAAAAAATACCGGGTTTTTTATATTTTAAAAAAATAACAGTTAAAGTTTTTTTTTGACTTTTGCGCAACCCCAACCTGTTCTTGACGCACATTTTTGTAAAAACTTTTAAAAAAGCAATTCTATATTCACCACAGGGGAATTGAAAAAAGGGGCAAAAAAATACCCTTTATTATTTCAAAACATAACAGTTACGTTTTTTTGACTTTTTTCGCAAACCCGCCCCTGTTCAATTTTCCCCCCAAACATCTACTTTTAAAACTTTAAAAAAAGCAATTCTATATTCCCCCACAGGTGAATTGAAAAGGGGGCCCAAAAAAATACCGTTTATTATATCAAAACCCTTTTTAGATACGTGTTTTTTTGGGCTTTTGCAAAAACCCAGAAATGTTTATTGAAGCAAACATCTACGTAAATTTTTAAAACAGCAAATTTTTTATTCAAACCCCAGGGAATTGGGAAAGGGGCAAAAAAAAAACCGTTTATTTTCCCCCAAAAATAACAGATAAGTGTTTTTTGGACTTTTGCCCAGTCCGATTTGTTGATGACACCTTGAATTAAATTTGAAAACCCCGCAATTTTGTTTTGATTAGAGGGATTTAGAATAGCTGAGATTTGCCCTCTTTTAATTTAAAAGACTTTCCAAAAAAATTCCTTCCTTCTCCCAAAATTTTTTTATTTCTGAACCCTGGACGAAATGCAAATTTGGGAAGGACAAAGAGGGGGGGAGCACTGGAGGTAGAGGTACGAGAGAAGGTGCTCCTTCCAGGCTGGCGACAACCCCCATGGCCCGGGATCGTCAGTTGCAGGACCCTCAGGCCCGTATCGCTGGGTCAGGGCCCTGTTTAATCTAAAATAACAAAATCCGGCACCAATCTGTTTCCCGGGGGTTAATGCAAAACCCGCATCTACAGTTCTTAAACCCCCTCGTCCTCCCCAGCCCCCGGCCCCAAATGTTTATCATCAGCATCATTTACATCCGTCCAACATGAAGCAGCCCCCCAAAAGTCAACTTTGTTTTACCCACCCCTGTGGGAATTTAAAAAATTTTCTGAAGACCCTCTTTTTGACAAAATGGGTTGGGGTAAAAAGCATGTTAAAAGAAACAAGAGGATGAATTTTGTCCCGCCCCTTTACGCCCCGTTTTCTGATTTCCCTCAGAGGGGTAAGGAAGCCGGTTTAATCGGCAAAAAAACCCGGGCGGTCCGGCAACGCCTTGCAGTGCCCCTTGCTTGTAGCCCCCCGCTTCTGGATGCGGAAAAACAGGACGACCAAGTCACCTGTGTTATAAGATGGGCGGCATTGCGGATCCATCCCGGTCTTTTTACAGAATTTGCTTGCGAGCCTTCAAAACCCGTGGACGAGGAGGAAGACCATGGGGATTTTCAATAAAGGGGCCCGGGCCCCCAAAAAGGGGAGGGGGGGTCGCCCGAAGTCCGCTGATATATTCCGCCAGCCCACGGTCAGCGCAAACCCCCCCTCCTCCCCTTATCGCCGTCAAAAAGGTCCCAAAGGGCCTCTCAAGCCTGGGGCCTTTTTTTTTACCAAGCCCTGATTTTTCCCTCGATGTCAT
>JAODAL010081502.1:0-11886 GCA_025379985.1 Phyllomedusa bahiana | reverse complement strand
GTTTTCCCTTTTTTTCCCTTATGATGGTGGGCTACCCCTCCATGTAGTGGTGGATTTTCCCCTTTTGCCTCATGATGGGCTATCCCCCATGTATGCTGGGGATTTTCCCTGATGTAAAGAGGGTGGCTATCCTCTGATGTGGTGGATTCCCCCTTGTATTGCCTCATATGGTGGCTATCCCCCATGTTCTGGTGGATATTCCCCTTTTATCTGCCTCATGTGGGGGTACCCCCATGAAACCGGGGAAATTTTCCCCCTGTATGGGCCCAAAAGATGGTGGCTTTTCCCCCATGTATTGGGATTTTCCCCTGTTCGCCTATGAGGGGGCTATCTTAGTTTGGGGTGGTTTTTCCCTGTTTTTGCTCATGTGGGCCTACCCTCCATTTCTGGGGGATACCCCCCTGATCTGCCTCATGATGGCTATCCTCCAGGGATGCTGGGGATTTTCCCCGTAGGCCTCATGAGGGGGCTATCCTCCATTATGCTGTGGTATTCCCCTGTATCGGCCTCATGAGGGTGGCATCTCCTTTTTTTTTTGGGTGAATATTCCCTTGTATTTTTTTCATGATGGTGGCTATCCTCCATGTATGCTGTGGATATTCCCTTGATTGCCTCAGATGGTGGCTATCTTCTATGTATGCTGGTGGATATTCCCATGTATTGTCCTCATGATGGTGGCTATCCTCCATGTATGCTGATGGATATTCCCCTGTATCAGCCTCATGATGGTGGCTATCCTCGATGTATGCTGGTGGATATTCCCCTAGTACCCGCCTCATGACGGTGGCTACCCTCCATGTATGCTGGTGTATTCCCCTGTATCGGCCTCTGATGGTGGCATCCCCATGTATGCTGGTGGATATTCCTAGTATCTGCCTCATGAGTGGCTATCTTCCTGATGCTGGTGGATATTCCCTAGTATCTGCCTCATGTTGTGGCTACCCCCCATGTATGCTGGTGGATATTCCCTAGTATTCCTCATGAGGGTGGCTATCCTCCATGTATGCTGGTGGACATTTCCCTGTATCGGCCTCATGATGCTGGATATTCCCCTGTATCCGCCTCAAGATGGTGGCTATCCTCCATGTATCCTGGTGGATATTCCCCTTATCGGCCTCAAGATGGTGGCTATCCTCCATGTATTGGTGGTATTTCCTTATCGACCTCAAGATGGTGGCTATCCCCATGTATGTGGTCGATATTCCCAAGTATCTGCCTCATGCTGGGGGGCTATCCTCCATGTAGCGGGTGGACGTTCCCTGTATCGGCCTCATGATGGTGGTTATCCTCCATGTATCCCGGGTGGAAAATTCGTCTTATCGGCCTCATGAGGGTGGCTATCCTCCATGTATACGGGTTTGGATATTCCCCTTTATCTGCCTCATGATGGGGGGCCTATCCTCATGTACACTGGTGGATATTCCCCCCTGTATCTGCCTCATGAGGGGTGGCTATCCCCATTTTTATGCTGGTGGATATTCCCCTGTTTTCGCCCTCATGATGGTGGCTATCCTCCATGTACACTGTGGGATATTCCCCTTTATCTGCCTCATAAATGGTGCCTATCCTCCATGTATGCTGGTGGATATTCCCAATATCTGCCTCAGGATGGTGGTATCCTCCATGTATACTGGGGGATTATTCCCCTGTATCCGCCTCAAAGGGGGCTATCCTCCTTTGTATGCTGGTGGACGTTCCCCTGTATTGCCTCTTTGATGGTGACTATCCTCCTTGTATGCTGGTGGATATTCGCTGTATCCCTCATGATGGTGGCTATCCTCCATGTATGCTGGTGGACGTTCCCCTGTATCTCCCTTTCATGATGGTGGCTATCCTCCTGTAGCGGTGTTTTTTCCCCTTGGTATCGGCCTTATGAGGGGCTATCCTCCATGTATCTGGGGATTTTCCCCCGGGCCGCCTCATGAGGTCCCCTCCTCCATTATGCTGGTGGATTTTCCCCCTGTTGCCTAAAGATGGTGGCATCCCCATGTATCTGGGGACGTTCCCTGTATCCCCTCATGAGGTGGCATCCCCCAGTATACGGGGGATATTCCCCTTTAAACGCCTTGATGGTGCCTATCCCCATGTATGCTGGGGATATTCCCTTTTATGGGCCCTAAATTTGGTGGCTACCTCCATGTATGCTGGTGGATATTCCCCTGTGTCTGCCTCATGATGGTGGCTATCTTCGATGTATGCTGGTGGATATTCCCATGTATCTGCCTCATGATGGTGGCTATCATCCATGTATGCTGGTGGATATTCCACTGTCTCGGCCTCATGATGGCTATCCTCCATGTATGCTGGTGGATATTCCCCTGTATCTGCCTCATGATGGTGGCTATCCTCCATGTATGCTGGTGGATATTCCCCTGTATCTGCCTCATGATGGTGGCTATCCTCCATGTATGCTGGTGGATATTCCCCTGTATCTGCCTCATGATGGTGGCTATCCTCCATGTATGCTGGTGGATATTCCCTTGTATTGTCCTCATGATGGTGGCTATCCTCCATGTATGCTGGTGGATATTCCCTTGTATTGTCCTCATGATGGTGGCTATCCTCCATGTATGCTGGTGGATATTCCCATGTATCTGCCTCATGATGGTGGCTATCCTCCATGTATGCTGGTGGATATTCCCCTGTATCTGCCTCATGATGGTGGCTATCCTCCATGTATGCTGGTGGATATTCCCTAGTATCTGCCTCATGATGGTGGCTATCCTCCATGTATGCTGGTGGATATTCCCCTGTATCGGCCTCATGATGGTGGCTATCCTCCATGTATGTTGGTGGATCTTCCTTAGTATCTGCCTCATGATGGTGGCTATCCTCCATGTATGCTGGTGGATCTTCCTTAGTATCCGCCTCATGATGGTGGCTATCCTCCATGTATGCTGGTGGATATTCCCCTGTATCTGTCTCATGATGGTGGCTATCCTCCATGTATGTTGGTGGACATTTCCCTGTATCGGCCTCATGATGCTGGATATTCCCCTGTATCCGCCTCATGATGGTGGCTATCCTCCATGTATGCTGGTGGATATTCCCCTGTATCGGCCTCATGATGGTGGCTATCCTCCATGTATGCTGGTGGATATTCCCCTGTATCGGCCTCATGATGGTGGCTATCCTCCATGTATGCTGGTGGATATTCCCTTGTATTGTCCTCATGATGGTGGCTATCCTCCATGTATGCTGGTGAATATTTCCTTGTATTGTCCTCATGATGGTGGCTATCCTCCATGTATGCTGGTGGATATTCGTCTGTATCGGCCTCATGATGATGGCTATCCTCCATGTATGCTGGTGGATATTCCTCTGTATCGGCCTCATGATGGTGGCTATCCTCCATGTATGCTGGTGGATATTCCCTAGTATCTGCCTCATGATGGTGGCTATCCTCCATGTATGCTGGTGGATATTCGTCTGTATCTGCCTCATGATGGTGGCTATCTTCCATGTATGCTGGTGAATATTCCCTATTATCTGCCTCATGATAGTGGCTATCCTCCATGTACGCTGGTGAATATTCCCTTGTATTGTCTTCATGATGGTGGCTATCCTCCATGTATGCTGGTGGATATTCCCTTGTATTGTCCTCATGATGGTGGCTATCCTCCATGTATGCTGGTGGATATTCCCCTGTATCTGCCTCATGATGGTGGCTATCCTCCATGTATGCTGGTGGATATTCGTCTGTATCGGCCTCATGATGGTGGCTATCCTCCATGTATGCTGGTGGATATTCCCCTGTATCTGCCTCATGATGGTGGCTATCTTCCATGTATGCTGGTGAATATTCCCTATTATCTGCCTCATGATAGTGGCTATCCTCCATGTATGCTGGTGGACGTTCCCCTGTATCGGCCTCATGATGGTGGTTATCCTCCATGTATGCTGGTGGATATTCGTCTGTATCGGCCTCATGATGGTGGCTATCCTCCATGTATGCTGGTGGATGTTCCCTAGTATCTGCCTCATGATGGTGGCTATCCTCCATGTATGCTGGTGGATGTTCCCTAGTATCTGCCTCATTGGTGCTACCCTCCATGATTTGGGGAATATTCCCTGTATCGGCCTCATGATGGTGGCTATCCTCCATGTATGTTGGTGGACATTTCCCTGTATCGGCCTCATGATGGTGGATATTCCCTTGTATCGGCCTCATGATGGTGGCTATCCTCCATGTATGCTGGTGGATATTCCCCTGTATCCGCCTCAAGATGGTGGCTATCCTCCATGTATGCTGGTGGATATTCCCAAGTATCTGCCTCATGATGGTGGCTATCCTCCATGTATGCTGGTGGATATTCCCCTTATCGGCCTCAAGATGGTGGCTATCCTCCATGTATGCTGGTGGATATTCCCTAGTATCTGCCTCATGCTGGTGGCTATCCTCCATGTATCCTGGTGGATATTCGTCTGTATCGGCCTCATGATGATGGCTATCCTCCATGTATGTTGGTGGATATTCCCCTGTATCCGCATCAATATGGTGGCTATCCTCCATGTATGCTGGTGAATATTCCCATGTATCGGCCTCATGATGGTGGCTATCCTCCATGTATGCTGGTGGACGTTCCTCTGTATCGGCCTCATGATGGTGGCTATCCTCCATGTATGCTGGTGGACGTTCCCCTGTATCGGCCTCATGATGGTGGCTATCCTCCATGTATGCTGGTGGATATTCCCCTTATCGGCCTCAAGATGGTGGCTATCCTCCATGTATGCTGGTGGATATTCCCCTGTATCGGCCTCAAGATGGTGGCTATCCTCCATGTATGCTGGTGAATATTCCCCATGTTTCTGCCTCATGATAGTGGCTATCTTCTATGTATGCTGGTGGATATTCCCCTGTATCAACCTCATGATGGTGGCTATCCTGCATGTATGCTGGTGGATATTCCCTATTATCTGCCTCATGATGGTGGCTATCCTCCATGTATGCTGGTGAATATTCCCTTGCATTGTCCTCATGATGGTGGCTATCCTCCATGTACACTGGTGAATATTCCCTTGTATTGTCCTCATGATGGTGGCTATCCTCCATGTACGCTGGTGAATATTCCCTTGTATTGTCCTCATGATGGTGGCTATCCTCCATGTATACTGGTGAATATTCCCCATGTATCTGCCTCATGATGGTGGCTATCCTCCATGTATGCTGTTGGATATTTCCCTGTATCCGCCTCAAGATGGTGGCTATCCTCCATGTATACTGGTGGATATTCCCCTTATCGGACTCATGATGGTGGCTATCCTCCATGTATACTGGTGGATATTCCCCTTATCGGTCTCATGATGGTGGCTATCCTCCATGTATGTTGGTGGATATTCCCCTGTATCCGCATCAACATGGTGGCTATCCTCCATGTATGCTGGTGAATATTCCCATGTATTGTCCTCATGATGGTGGCTATCCTCCATGTATGCTGGTGTATATTCCCCTGTATCGGCCTCATGATGGTGGCTATCCTCCATGTATGCTGGTGGATATTCCCCTGTATCGGCCTCATGATGGTGGCTATCCTCCATGTATGCTGGTGGATATTCCCCTGTATCAACCTCATGATGGTGGCTATCCTGCATGTATGCTGGTGGATATTCCCTATTATCTGCCTCATGATTGTGTCGATCCTCCATGTATGCTGGTGAATATTCCCTTGTATTGTCCTCATGATGGTGGCTATCCTCCATGTACACTGGTGAATATTCCCTTGTATTGTCCTCATGATGGTGGCTATCCTCCATGTATGCTGGTGAATATTCCCTTGTATCTGCCTCATGATGGTGGCTATCTTCTATGTATGCTGGTGGATATTCCCTTGTATCTGGCTCATGATGGTGGCTATCCTCCATGTAGGGGTGGATTTTTCCCTGTACGCCTAAATTGGTGGCTATCCTCCATGAGCTGGTGGATTTCCCCAGTATCCCCAGTGGTGGCATCCCCCTGTATGCTGGTGGATTTCCCCAATCGCCTCAATGGGGGCTTCCCTCCATGTATGCTGGTGGATTTCCCCTGTTCTTCCTCTTGAGGGGGGCTTCCCCCGGGGGATTGGGGTTTCCCCTTGTTCCCCTCATGAGGTGGCTTCCTCCATGTATGGTGGATTTCTTGTATCCCCTCAGAGGGTGGCACCTCATGATGCTGGGGATTTTTCCCTTTATTTTCCTATGATGGTGGCATCCCCCATTATGCTGGTTATTCCCTGTTTTGGGCCAAAAGATGGTGGTATCCCCCATGTAGGGTGATATTCCCTTATGGCCTCAGAGGGGGGCTATTCCATGTAGTGGGGGGGATTTTCCCCTGTTTGCCTCAAATGGTGGCTTCCCCCAGTATCGGGTGATTTCCCCCATTTATCTGCCTCAGATGGGGCTTCCCCCATTATGGGGTTGGATACCCCCCGTATTCCCCCCAGATGGTGGCTACCTCCTTGTACGGGGGATTTTTCCCTTTTTCCCTAATGAGGGGCTATCCTCCATGTATTTTGGTGCCCCTTTATTTTCTGATGGGGCCCTCATGATGGGGGATATTCCGTATTGCCTCATGTGGTGGCTTTCCATGTATTGGTGGTTTATTCCCTGTATGCCCATATGGGGGTATCCCCCCAGTTTTTGGGGGAAACCCCTTTTTTTCCCTTTGTTGGCCCTCTGAGGGTGGATATTCCCTGTATCCCCTCATGAGGGTGGCTATCCCCCTTTAACTGGTGGATATTCCCTGTTTCCCCTCAAAATGGTGGTTTCCCTCCTGTATGCGGGTGGTTTTCCCGTATCCCTCATGTGGTGGTATCCTATGTTGCTGGTGGTTACCTTTGCCTCAGATGTGGCCCTATCCCCCTGTAGCTGGGGGATTTCCTTTTTGCCCTGTGGGGCATCCTCATGTTTGGGGGATTTTCCCCTTGTATTGCTCATTGGTGGGTACCCTCCATGTATGCTGGGGAAATTTCCCTGTAGGCTCAAAAAGGTGGTATCCTCCTGTATGTGGGGGATATTCCCTTTTTTTTCCCAGATGGGGGCTACCCTCTTTAAACTGGGGGAATTCCCTGTATCCCCCCAAGATGGGGGGCTATCCCCCATGTAGCTGGTAAAATTTCCGTATTGCTCATGAGGGGTGGCATCCCCAATTAGCTGGTGAATACCCCTTACCCCATAATTGGTTTCCCCTCCATTTTTGGGGGGGAATTTTTGGGGGGGGCTCCCCCCAAATTAGGGGGAAGTAGGAGAGGGATATTCCTTTTGATCCTAAAGATGGTGGCTTCCCCCGTATTGGGGGGGGAAAATATTCAAGTATTTTTTTTCTCTGTGGGGGTATTCCATGTATGGGGTGGATACCCCCCTGTATCCCATCAGATGGTGGTACCTCCATGTATGTGGTGGAAAGTAGTATAGGGGGAAGAGGGGGAAAATGGGAAGATGGTGGCTATCCTCCATGTATTTGGGGGATTTTCCCCCTTTATTTTCAAGATGGTGGTATCCCCCATGTATTGGTGGATATTCCCTGTATTGCCTCATGTGGTGGCTATCCCATGTATGCTGGTGGATTTTCCCCCTTATTCCTCATAGGGTTGGTTTCCCTAAAGTTCTGGGGGTATTCCCTAATGCCTAGATGGTGGCTTTTTCCTCCTTTGGGGCCCGTTTCCCTCTGGGGCAACCCCCTTTTGCGGTTACCCGACGCCTCTGGGGGGGCCTTCCTCCAATTGGGGATTTTCCCCTCTTATATTGGCACCCCAGGGGCCTGTTGCTATATTTTTATTCCATGAAACTGGGGGATTTCCCCTGTATTGCCTCATGTGGTGCTATCCTCCATGTAGCGGTGGATTTCCCTGTATTGCTTCTGTGGTGGCTACCCTCCATGTATGTGGTGGATATTCCCTTGTTGCCCATTATGGTGGTATCCCCCAGTATGCTGGGGGAAATTCCTGTTTTGCCTCATATGGTGGTATCCATGTATGTTGGTGGAATTCCATTATAGGGGAAGATACCCCTTGAGGGAGAGGGGTATCCTCCATGTATGCGTGGATTTTCCCCCTGTTTCCCCTCAGTGGTGGCTACCCCCAAATGTATGCTGGTGGATTTTCCCCGTTTTGCTCATGATGGGGCTACCCTCCATTATGCTGGTGGATATTCCCCCTTACCCCTAGTGGGGCTATCCCCCTGTAGGGTAAATTTTCCTTTATGCCCAGATTGGCTATCCTCCATGTACTGGTAAAATTTCCCTGTTTGCCTCTTTTGGGGGCTATCCTCCAGTCGGTGGATTTTCCCTTGATTGCTCATGAGGTGGCTATCCTCCATTATGGGGTTTTTCCCCTTTTTTGCCAATGGGGGCATCCTCCATGTTGCTGGGGGATTTCCTTGATTTTCCAATGATGGTGGCTATCCCCATGTAGGGGTGATTTTTTCCCCGATTGCCTCATGATGGTGGCTATCCCCCATGAAATTGGGGGGAATTTTCCCCTTTTTGTTTAAAATTTGGTGGCTACCCTATGATGCGGGTGGAATTTCCCTTTGTATGCCCATGAGGGTGGTTTCCCTGTATGCTGGGGGGTATTCCTTTTGTTTCAGAGGGCCTCGAGGGGATACCCTTTACCCCAGAGGGGTTTCCCCCGTAGCTGGGAAATTTTTGATGAAGATGGTAAAAATTAGGGGGGAAATAAGAGATGATGGTGGTTTTAAGGTGGGGAAAATTTTTCCCCCTTTGCCTAGATGGTGGCTTCCCCCATGTATGTGGTGGTATTCCAAAATTCCCCTCGAGGTGGCTATCCTCTTATGCTGGTGGAAAATTTTCCCTGTATCCCCATGTGGTGGTATCCCCCAGTATGTTGGTGGATATTCCCCTGTTGGCTAAAATTTTGGCTTCCCCTGTTTCTGGGGGTTTCCCTGTATGCCTAAAGTGGTGGCTATCCTCCAGTATGCTGGGGAAAATTCCCGTATCTGCCTCAGAGGGTGGCTACCTCCATGTAGGGGTGGAATTTGACGTATAGGGGAAGTATGCTATAAAAGATGTGGGCTATCCCCATGTATTTTGGGGGAATTCCCCTTTTGGAATGGGGCCCTCATGAGGGTAAATTTTTTCCCTGTTTTGGGCCTCTGATTGGTATCCCTTTGGGTTATTCGGGCCTCTGAGGGTGGCATCCCATGTATGTTGGTGGACTTTTTTCGCCTCATGATGCTTGGTTTTCCCCCTGTATGGCTATATGGGGTATTTCCAGTATCGGTGGATTTCCCCGTATCCCTAAGTGGTGGTTTTTCCCCCATGTAGCTGGGGTTTTCCCCAAGTATTGCCTCTGAGGGGCTACCCTCCATGTATGCGGGTTTGGAATTCCCCCTTATGGCCCTCAAATGGGGGCTACCCTCCATGTATGTGGTGGATTTTCCCCCCTTAAACGGCCTCAAGAGGGTGGTATCCTCCATGTTTGCTGGTGGATATTCCCCGGTTTGCCTAATGTGGTGCTACCCTCCAGTATGTGGTGGTTTTCCCCTTATGGCCCTAAAGTGGTGGTTTTCCCCCATTATCTGGTGGATATTCCCTTTATGGCCTCAGATGGTGGGCTATCTCCATGTATGTGGTGGATATTCCCTTTTATCGCCCAGAGGTGGTATCCCCCTGTATGTGGGGGATTTTCCCCCGTATCCCTCATGAGGGTGGCTATCCCATGTATGGGTGGATACCCCCTTTCGCTCATATGGTGGTATCCTCCATGATGCTGGTGAATACCCCCTGATTGTCTCGATGGGGGGTTTCCCTTTTATTTTTTCCCTTGTTTTTGCGGGGTATTCCAACGCTGGAAAACCGACTTATGGTGGCTACCCCCCAGAGCGTGGATTTTCCCCTGTATTTATGTGGGGGTTTCCCTCCATGTATGGGGGGAAAAATTTTCCTTTAGAGAGGTGGTATTTGGGTATTTCCTTTTATGTGGTGTTTTATTCCTGTACCCGGTCCCAAATTGGTGGTACCCTCATGTACTGGGAATATTCCCTTATGCCTCAGAGGTGGCTACCTATTACTGGGGGATATTCCTTTTTTTCCTCGATGGGGCTATCCTCCATTATGTGGGGAATTTCCTTTGTATTGCCTCATGAGGGTGGACCCTCCATTTTCTGGGGGGAATTTTCCCCTTGTTTTGCCCAGAGGTGGCACCCCTCCATGAAAAGGTGGATTTCCCCTTGTTTTGCTCATAGGGGGCTACCCCATGTATTTTTGTAATTTTTTCCCCATTTTATGGGTCACCTCCTTTCGGGGGATTTTCTATGAAAATTTGGGGATTTTGGGGGGGATTTCCCTGTTTTTCCCTCAGTGGTGGCTACCCTCCTGTATGTGGGGGAAATTTTCCCCTGTACCCGCCTATGTGGGGGCTACCCCATGTTGCTGGTGGAATTCCCCCTTATCCCCTAGTGGTGGCTACCCAAAAAGTATGCTGTAAATTTCCCTGTATCTGTTTCATGATGGGGTATCCTATGTATTGGTGGTATTCCTTTTATGAATGTGGGGTTTTCCCCTGTATGTTGGTGGATATTCCCTGTTTCGCTCTATGGTGGCTATCCCCATGTTTTCTGGTGGTATCCCCTTTATCCCCCCAAAGGGGGGCTACCCCATGATGTGGTGGATTTCCCGTTTCGCCTAAGATGGGTGGAAATCCCCCAGTATGTGGGGGGATTTCCCCCCTTTGTATCCCTAAAGATGGGGGTACCTCTGTATGTGGTGGTTTCCCCCTTATTTTAAAGGGGTTTCCCTTTTTGGGGGGGTTTTTTTTGGGGGTGGTATCCCCCATGTTGTGGTGGTTCAGTTCGCCTCTGAGGGGGGATCCCCCATGTATTTGTGGATAGAGAAGGGGGGATTAGAGGGGATTTTAGACCCTCATGGGGGTGGCTATCCTCTTATGTTGGGGTTTCCCCAGTATCCCTAATTGGGGTGGCTATCCTCCAGTATGTGGGGGGTTTTCCCCCCTTGTATGCCTCATGATGGGCTACCCTCCTGTATGCTGGTTTTTCCCCGTACCCCTTGAGGGTGGTATCCTCTGTATGCTGGTGGATTTTCCCCCGATTGCCTCATTTGGGGGCTATCCTCATGTTTTTGGGGGAATTTTCCCCTGTATCGCCTCATGATGGTGGCTATCCTCCATGTATTCTGGTGGATTTTTCCCCTTGTTTTGTCCTCATGATGGGGGTTCTTCCTGTTTTTGTTATGGTATTCCCCGTATCTGCCTCATTATGGGGCTATCCTCCTGTATGCTGGGGATTTCCCCCTTATGGCCCAGATGGTGGTATCCCCCATGTATGCTGGTGACTTCCCCCTTACGCCTCTGATGGGGTACCCTCCATGTATGTTGGTGGTCTTCTTATATCCCCTCAGATGGTGGCATCCTCCTGTAGTGGTGATTTTCCTGTTCCCTCTGGGTGGCTACCCTCCATTTGTGGGGGATCTTCCTTGAAACCGCCTCATGATGGTGGCTATCTCCATTATGCTGGGATTTCCCCCTTTTATCGCTCATGAGGTGGCTATCCTCTTTTTGGGGTGATTTTCCTTAGTATCGCCTCATGATGGGGCTACCCCCTGTAGGCTGGGACTTCCCCTTATATCCCCTCATGATGGTGGCTACCCCCCATGATGGGGGATTTTCCCTGTATCTCTCATGATGGTGGCTATCCTCCATGTATGCTGGTGGTTTCCCCTGTTCCCCTCTGAGGGTGGCTATCCTCCGTATGTGGGGGATTTTCCCCCGTTGCCTAAAGTTGGTGGCTATCCCCATGTATTTGGTGGAAACCCCCCCGTTTGCCTCATGAGGTGGGCTATCCCCCTGTTGGGGTGGTTCCCCCCTGTTCCCCTCTTGGGTGGCTTCCCCATGTATGTGGTGGATTTCCCTGTATGCTTGGGAGGGGTGGAACTAT
>JAODAL010081501.1:0-11886 GCA_025379985.1 Phyllomedusa bahiana | reverse complement strand
TTAAAAAGTGGGAGAGGTTTGGAAATGTGTAATTTGAAGTGATGAGATAAAATTCAATAGACTGGGCTTTGATGGGTGCAAATGGGTCTAGAAGAATCAAGGCAATGGGGATGGAGAAACTGAAGGAACTGCAGAGTTCGGTGGAGAAAGCCTGATGACATGGGGTTGTTTCACAGCCAGAGATGTTGGATACTTAACCAGGATCGATGTTGATCTCGAAGCTGAGCTATATGTGAGTGTCCTACAAGATGAGTTACTTCATGTACTCGAGTACTATGGGTATGAAAATTACGACAGAGTGTTCCAGCAGGACAACGACCCGAAGCAGAAATGGTTTAAGGACAATGAAGTAGAGTTGCTGGTTTGGACCCCACAGTCCCCAGACCTCAACCCAATTAAACACATGTGGGTAGAGTTGAAGAAAAAGCTGTATTCATACCCAAGTGAGTTGACCAGTGTGCATCAACATTGGGAACATGTAGAAGAGACCTGGGATCAGATTTCGGTTCGAGACCTGCTTGAATCTGATCCATAGCCCAGAAGGATTCAGGCAGTATTGAAAGCCAAAGATGGATTTACAAAACAGTAGCAAAATAATAAAAAGTAAAGTCTATATTTTTAGGAGCAAGACAGTAACAATGCAATTATATGACAAGAATCTGCATAAGTAAGCATATGCTAAATAGTTGATGTATAAAGATAGCCAAAATGATTGTTGATAAAATGATGGTAGTCTCACGTTCAAAGCTGTAGTAGATGAGGAGATATGGAAAAAAAAATCACAGAAAAATGGGACATTATTTACTTAGAAACAAAACCACAAGGCCATACTTACAGCTCAATGGCAGGACAATAAACTGAACCCAGTAGAATACAACACAGGCCCTGTGCTACTTGGGAAATATATAACAGGTGCAGATAACTAATGAGCAGCAGCTGAGATATGGAGCCTGAAAGTCAAAAGTTCAAAACATTGTTATCATATTGCCTGGCACTGTATATACCTATAAAGTTTTATTTAGGCAGTGTATGCAGTAATTTTACTAAAAAAAATGTTACCTTTACTATGTTTATATGATCTTCTACTTGTATTTTTTACTCACCCAATTTTTCCCCTGGTATAAAATTAGGCTTAAGTATATAGGCATATGTCTTTTTTCAGCCTTACAAACTATATGTAACTATGAAGAGCTTCTATAATGCTGTTTTGGTGCTTTCTTGCAACAATGCACCACTTCAGCTCCTGGATTTCGCCCGATTCGAAGTTGAACTATGTTATTTATTTTTTAAAAAGGCAAACCCTCCTTTCTATTTCATACAACCTCTTCAACCTGCCATAAATAGACATATGCTGGTTAGAATCTCAATTCTGAATGTATTTTTTAAATAGATATAGGGCGACATGTATGAATTCTAGCGCTGACAGGCCAGTTTAAATCGCTTTAAGGTAGTATAAAATGCACCAGAATGTATGAACCTGTTTTTCTGCAGGTACTACAGGCGCAGTATAGTGCCAATATGACAACTCAGGCAGACCACCTTTAACTTGGTCTGGCTGTTCTAACTGTTCTGCACCAAAGTTTTGGCTTCAAAGAATCATAAATGTGTCTACTTCTACTAATGTAGTGCGACGCCCCCAGAACGCCCCAAAACTTTGGCGTGGTACCAAAGCACTTATTTTGCCAAAGTTTGGAGTACGCCTGTTCATACATCTATAGAACTGGTCTACTACAGCTTTTTGAGGCCAGAATTCTGGTGCAGCCCCATTCATACATGTCGCCCAATATGTTCTCCTTTTTTTTCATATACAGGGACATCCCCTAGTGGAGCTCACACTGAGCCATGGACGTTTGTCGTTGTAGAAGATCCAGAAGTAAAGCATAAGATTAGAGAAATTATTGAAGAAGAGGAAGAGATAAACTACCGAAAAAGAATGGGGGATAATTGGGTGAATGATCTGAGAAAATTAAAGTAGGTTGCGGATGTTTTAATATTCTTGTATGTTTGTACTATAATAAAATATTTTTACATATGAGCAAAGCATCCCTAGTTTATCAGCCATTTTAACTATATAAAATTCAACATTATCTTCAATTGTTGTTTTACTGTTTTCATGTTGGAGTACAAATTGTCCAAAGAAAAAAAGTTTTTTAAAACATAATGTTTAGTAATAATGCCAGTGAAAACCACAGCATAAAGAATGTGAATACAAATATAATGGCGAAGAAAAGTTGTTTGTGCTGTTATACAGATGTGGAGATGCTTCCTGAATATCCAATGCAGCAGGGAAATCAATGGGTAGGAACAGGTACAGAAAGTTCAAGGGCCCTAATATCACCATAGGGGTGTCCGTAATGTCCTGACAAACAGAGCACCCGTGCACCCCATCACTTACCTAATCCCGCTATTCCCTATACGAGTGCAAAGTGCCGTCCCAAAATGTTTCTGTGCATATGTGGCACTCCTAAGGGGACTAACAGACTGGCTAAAGGACAGAAGCAAAAAGCCCTAAGATACTAAAAGGCTATATATGAAAAATAAGCCCACAAATTGAATGTAGCTATATGATTAAGGAAAAGAGAACTGTCTCTAGGACCCAGACAAAAGGCGGTGTATGACCTATGGATGGTTGATAGTGTATGGTTTATCCAAGGTAGTGTCCCAATATTACTCAAAGTTACCCAACCATTACTCAAAAAATGCCTCCTTCAGGCTTGAAAAGTATTTAATGACCAGCACATTTTTGTAGTTTGTGCCTCCTTGCATTTCAACAGTCAATTTTTTCAATGACGGAGTTGTATGAGGCCTTGTTTTATGCAGGAGAAGTTGTACTTTTTGGGGGCATAGTTTGAGTTCACATATAAATTATTGCAGACTTTTTTCAATGTTTTTAGTTTTTTTTTTTTTTACAACATTCATATTAAAAAACTTGTTTATATGTGTAGTTTTTTTGTGTATTGTAGGCACAATAATTTTTTCTTTTTAAATGTGTTTATTAACACTCCAATACAGCAACGTTGTATAGTTGATTATCACTAGACATGCATTTATGGGTTACAAACGTTTACCGAGTGAAGTGCCTTCTTTTCCTTTTTTTCTGTTAAACAAACAAAAATATTAAAGTAAATAACGGTAGAGCTTGTGAGTCCATCTCGTTGATGCAGGCATCTTCTTTTTCCAGCTTGTTTCGCTGTTGACCAATGTAGCTGAACTCCATGCTCACAATAATTTTTTATTAAATATTTATTTTTATTTATCATTTATTTTATTAATTTTTTTTCTATACTTTATGTTTTTTTTAACTTTTTTTTATTATAAACCCATGAAGGGATAACGATTTTACTTTTTTTTTTTTTTTTACACTTACTTACACAGGCAGGAGTCAGGGCAGCACACAATGTGCTCTGACTGCAGGTTTGTTGCTACTCTAGGTCCCAAGGGCTGACTGTACAAATGCTCCCCGGGCTCCATAGGGTCACTGTGAGTCCCGATCACCTGATGAAGCAGGGGAATTCCCCCAATAAAAGAGTTAAGGAAACTTCCAATCCCTGTGGCTTACAGTAACTGCGCTAGGAACAGGGCTGTTAAATACAGCTCCATGCTTAGCGCAGCTGCGGCGCTGGGAGCTGCAAAACCATCATTCTGCAGCAACGGCAAAAAATGTTGCTGCAGAATAACTACCTGCAATGCCTGCCGTCAAAAGATGGTGGGTGGTCGTTAAGAGATTAAATAGTTCACATCAACTTCCCACATGGCTGGAGCTTCTGGAAAGATACATTATAAAATAAGATTATTGGACCACAAATTACCTAGTTTTTTCCAGGTATCCATGTAATTGCTGGCATTCGTCCTGTAGGCTAGTCAAGACGACACAGCTCCACATAGTGCCGCCATCCAGTCCGAGAGTGCGCGCTCTTGTGAGCACAGTACGAGCCCCCGCACGTCTGCAGTTTAATGCAAATCTCTGCAACTGGATATATATGCTTAGCTTAGGCATTTATAAGTAGAAATGACCAAAAACTCCCCCTCTAGCGGGGAAAATCCTCCCCAAAAATCTGAGGGGACAATTCTCTCCAGAGAATAGTGGGAGAAGGGTACCCAAGAATTAGAAGTTGCAAGAACCTAAACTCTTTGAAAAAAATACTCTTAGAATGCTATGACCCCATATCAAATGATGCAGGTGAAATTCAAGGCTTCATTAAGTCCAAGAGGTGTCATTGTCTTCAGTTTGAAAATCCAATTGGCCTCTCTTTGTAGGACCAAATGGTCCCAATTGCCTTCCCTTAGTGGAGGTGTAACCAAATCGATCTAAATAAATTTGATATACATGATAGTGCCCTCCTGTTGACTATTCCCATATCTCGAAAGGGAGGTATCCCTGATTGCGTTTGTCATTTAAATGTTTTCCAATTAGCCGTCGAAATTCTCTGATAGTCTTTCCCAGGTATTCAAGGCTACATTTACATGTGGCCTTATAGATAACTCCTTTGCTTCTGCAGTTAGTAAAATTCAGGATCATGAAGCCTCTATTGAGAATGTTACTGTGAAAGGATTCGGAGACAATGATCTAGTCCTGTCTTAATAATTAACAATTTTTGGTAATCACCTTTCTCACCATCTCTGCCACCACATCAAAAGTCCTTATAATTCTGAACAGTGGTTCAGATAAATTTTCAACTGGTTGCTTAGGGATCAGAAGAGATCCTATGATGCAGATCTTAAAATGGAATCCAGATACCCTCTTTCTAAAAAACATGCTCTTAGAGTATCTGCCTGTTTCTTAAATTCTCTGGGGTTGGAGCAATTTCTCTTCACTCTCAAATAATGCCCCTTGGTTATCCTTCACTTCAATAGGACTGGGTGGCTGCTTTCCCATCTCCATAATAAGTTAGTCGGTGATGGTTTTCAGTGGATGTTTGTCTCCAATTCATCTGAAGCAGTTTTAGGAATCAAGATGTCAAGAAATGATAAAGCCGAGTGATTGATTTCCGAGGTGAATTTGAGGCCCAGATCATTGATATTTAAATGGGCCACAAAGTTTTTAAATTTATTTGGAGACAGGTTCCACAAAACCAAGATGTCGTCTATATAACGTGTCCAAATGACGACTTTCTCGGTACCAAAACTATTAGCCTCATCAAAAACAAGATTGTCCTCCCACATCTGTATATCAGCACTACGGTAAGACAACTCTCTTCTTAGTCATTATATTTGCATTCACATCATTTATGCTGTGGTTTTTAATAGCATTATTATTAAAGGTTATGTTTTAAAGCACTTCTTTTGTTTATTTTTGGAGTATTGTGAGACCTTGGTGCCTTTGTTTCTTGATCATTGACTGATTTTCGTTGTTACTGGTTGATGGAGTACAAATTGGTTTAAAGTGTACCTCTTTTCTATTTTAGAACCAACTGGGTTAAGGAATACTTAGATACCGCACCTTACTTAATCTTGATCTTCAAACAAGTATATGGAATTCTGTCGAACAACAGAAAGAAGACTCATTATTATAATGAAATCAGCGTGTCAATAGCTTGTGGAATTCTGCTGGCTGCCATTCAGGTATAGAATATGTATTTGCCAAATTTGTTTTCACAAAGTAATTTGTGCTTTTGAGCATAATATTCATGAATATGTAGTGTAATGTTTAGGGAAAAACCAGTAAAAAGGGGCCGATTTTAAAAGCTTTTCCCTGTCTTAGTAGAAACCCTTCTCGGGGGACAGACCCTGGGGATTTTGTTGGGTTTAATTTGGGGGGTTTTTTCTTGTGATTTCCCTGTGGGTTTTTCTAATGTTTTAAAATGGATAAGTTAAAAAAAACAATCCCAGTAAAATTTGTTTTTTTCCCCAAAAGTAAATGTAAAAAATCTGCAAAAAATTTTCCCTCAAAAACCCATTTTTTAATTTCACCAAAATTGAAAGTATTAACCCTGTGTAAACATACAAGGCTTTTCAAAGGATGAATAAAATTTTTTCACAACGGGAAAAAAATTTAAATTTGGTGAAAAGGGCCTGTTGTCAAAAGTATACTTAACTTTTTTTAAAATTCGTGTTTTCATAGTTTGTGGGCCCGATAAAAAAAAGAGGGCCCAAACCATTTTCAGCCTGTTGTGTAAGGGTTGAACCCCGAGGAAGGAAAAACCCCCCCAAAATAAGGTAAACCCCTTTTGTCCTAAATTGTGGGGAAAAAATTCCCTTTCCCGACTCCAATCGGGCCCCTTGGGGAAAAAACCCCTGGATCCTGACCCCTTTCCCCGTCCTAGACACTATAACTTGTTAAAAAAAATTACGCTCCAAAAAAATGAAACCAAAAAAATTTTTAAACTCCTTATTAAATTTCCCCTGCCCCTTTTTGGCCCGAGTTTCCATAGCCCTAATGCCCCTTACAGAAAAAAACCCCTTTCAATGTTTATGTAGAAATTTTTTCCCTAAGAGTAGGGATGCCCCCTTTTTTAAAATACACCCCGGGGGAAAAAAAATAAATCTTGGGAAGATCCAATTTTGCCCCTTTGATGTTTTTAAAACCCTTTTTAAATTTTTTATGCCCCCCCCCAAGGGCCGGGCCCTTTTTTCCCTAAACTAAAAAACCCCTAATTTGCAAAAATTTTTTCCCTGGGTACGTGGCCCCACCCCGGGTCCTTTTATTTTTTTTTTGGTTGCCCGCTTTTGTCCCTGTATAAAGTTTAAACAATGTTTTCCCTGTGCACGGTCCCCAAAACTTTTACAAATTTTCCCGTGTGGTCAAACCCATGACTTGTATAATGGGGGGAATAAGGTTTATATGTGAAATCATCCCCTTTTTAAAGGGCCCCCCTTGTTCCTTTTTGCCTTGGCATGCTCCCTGACCGGGCTGCTAAAAATTTAATTTTATGCCACCGGATTCCCAACCCTTCCCCATGCCCACTTTTACCCCCTTTTTCCTTTTAAACCCCTGAAAGTAAAGCAATGGTTTCACTTCCCCATGTGCAAACCTTGAAAATTTTTTCCATATTAAACCTCATTTTTCCTTTTTCCCTCCCCAGGCCCCCAAAAATTCCCCCCCTCCCTTTGAAATAACACATTATCCTCTTTTTTGGTTGTTTATTTTACAGAGCTAGTATCGTCTGCAAAGTGGGATTTTCTACTGTGTAACCCCTGTGTTAAATCAAAAATTGCAAATGTTGAAGGGGATAGGGCCCCAAAAACCTTCCCCTTTTGGCCCCCATATAAAAAAGCGATCCAGTCTGAGTTTTGGTACCTTTAAAAATCACTCCCCTTTTTTTTCTATAGCGAAGTTCCCTACCCACTTGGGCACAATTTTCCCCCTTAAAACCTTTCCCTAAATTTTATTTCCAAACCCTTTTAAATGGGGCACCGTTCAAATGTTTTAGAAAAATTAGATATATGACCCCCATGCCTCCCCCGACCCAGTCTGGAACTGCCCCTTCCTCTAGAACGATGAGTTTAGTTTGACAGGCCCCGACCCTTTTCTTTCCCCCCCATGGGGAAACGGGTTATACATTTATTGTCAGTGAGATACTCCAGGTTTGCTTTCTCTGAAAAAACCCTTCATACTTTTACCTACAACAGGGGTTTAAAAGTTTCCCCCGGGGTTTTTTTTTTATTTTTCCCCCCCGGGGACTTTTTTTGGGGCCCCCTTTTTGAATTTTTGGACCACTTTTGCTAGGGCGCCAATTTTTGGGGGAATTTCCCCCTTTTATTAGACAGTCCTAAATTTAAGAATGGGGCCAAATCTTTTCCTTCATTTAAAACCCCCTTGGGTTCCTTTTGGGTGTAGAAATTTTGGCCCGGGGAAATTTTTGTTTTTTTTAATCTTCCTAAGGCGGGCCCCACTTCTTTTGGGTTACAAGAAATTTTTAATTTTTGGATTTTCCCATCCCTCTTTCAAAAAGGAAGCTTCCCCCAAAGAAATCCCGTGGGGAAAAAGGTTTAATAGGTTTGTTTTTTTTTTTTCTCATCTTTCCTCAAACAGCCCTCTCCCTCATTTTTTTTAAAAAGGGGGCCAACATTCTCTTTTAAAAATTTTTTTCCCTTTTTTTAGTTAAAAAAATTTTTGGGGGTTTATTTTTATTTCTATCCAAATGCTTTCTGTCTCCAGAAAAGTTTCCTTTTTTTAAATTTTACACATTTTTATTTTTTTTCCCTTTAGTTTCTTAGTGCCTCTTCACAAACCCCTCCTTTTTTAGTTCCTGAAACGCGTTTTTTTTGGGTTTTTTTTTGGGCCCAAATTTACATTCTGTTGAAAAATTTGGGTTTTTTTCCTGTTTTAATTTTTTTTTTCCCAAAGGTATTACCCTAAACAGTGGAACCTTAAAAATGTTTTTTAAAAAATATCCCATTTATTATTTGTTTTTTGCCATTTTTAAAAACACATTGCCCCATTTAAAGGGTTTTAAAAGGGGCCCCCCAAAGGAAAAAAAAAAACCTTTCCCAAAATTTCCCGGGGTTTTTGGGGGCCCTTGACAAAAAACTCTTTGAAGGAAAAAGGGGGAAATTTATTTTTTTAGGGTTCAATTCCCTAGGGGCCCCTAAACCCTGAACCTTTTTTTTTACCCCCTTTTCGGTTAAATTTAGTCAATAAAAATTTTAAAAAGGGGCCCTTTCCCAAATTTTGGTTTCTTGACCATTTAAGAAAAAGGAATTATATTTGTTAAATTTCCAAAAACCTTTTTCCTTTGTGAGAGCAAAGGGGTTTTCGTTTCCCCAATTGAGGGTTGGGGATGGGTTAAAAACCCCCCTTTTAAAAAACCTCTTTGATTCCCCCGTAAATTTTTCCCGGAGGAAAACATCTTCCATGGGTTCCTTTTATTTTTGGGGGGCCTATGCAGACTCCAAATTAGAATTTTTTAATACGGTTTTAAAACCCCATTTATATTTACCCATAATGTTTTTTTACAGGGTTCTTTTCCCCTGTACCTATATCTTCCCGCATTTTTGGGTTTAGCCGGGATTTTCCATAGGGGACAGAACCCCCCCCTTCCGTTTTAAAACCAAACTTTTCAAAATAATGCCCCCCTGCAAGTTAACCGCCAAAAAAACCAAACCCCCCCAAAAACAGCCCAGCCATGTCCCTTTTAACCCCCTATGTCATATTTTTTTAATTTAAAAATTTGATTTCCCTTTATTTTTTTTGGTCAGCCCTTGGCTTTTGGCCCAAATGCCATTAGAGATTTTCCATTTTTTTTTTCCTTTTTTTTTCTTTTATTTTAAGCTCCCCCCGCCCCCCCTCCCCCACCCGTTTTTTTTCAAAATTCCCCGCTCCCCTATCTTCATATCTTGCATTTAAAAAGTTTAGTTACTCTCCCCCCCAGTCCCATTTAAAATTCCCCAACTTCCTGGCCCTTTTTTGCCCCCCAAATAAGCGCACCCTTTTCCCAATTTTAGGTGCAGCCCACCCCTAGAAATGAGTTGTACCCAAGACAGAAGTCAGCCCCAGTTCCCAAAAAAACCCAAAAACCCCTTAAAAACCAATTTTTGGCACTTTTCACCCTCTAATCCCCCCGTTTCCCCTCTCGGGTGTGGCCCGGGAACGGGAAGTATTTCTGAAAATTTTTCCCCTTGGAGGCCCTTTTCCCTGATTTTTGGGGTAAACCCCAAAAAAACCTTTTTAAGGTTTGGCCCCACCTACCTCAAACAATTTTTGTTTTGGTCCCAATTGGGCCATGACAGTGGACCCCTACCGGGCCCCCCCAGAAACTGTCAACCCGATCCGCGATATGCGAACTGACCCCCAGGTAAACAACAATTTTTTTCGAAAATTTCCCGGGTTTTTTGTGGCAGTTTTCCCCCGTCTGCCCCTAAAATGGAGCCCCCAAACCTCTAGCCCCTGTTATGACCTCACCCCCTTTTTCCCCCATTTATTTTAAAAGCAGACAGGGTAGTGCCCTTGCTGTCCCAATGCTTTTCCCAGCTGATATCCCCCTCATTCCCAAATTTTGCAATTTTTTTGGGGGTTACCAGATCAGCCCTACCTCCCGGGACATTTTTCCCCTCTCCCCTTTTTTTTGGACTGTTCCCCAGTTGCTCCCTATGTTCCGAAACCCCCCAAAGGGCCTACCCCCCCCTCCCCACATCTACCCCCTCGATGATTGCCCCGTGGGCAGCCGGCTCTTTTCCCCATGTTGAAAAGGATTCGTTTGCCATTGCTCATTTAGTTTCCAGCCCCGGGTTCTAAATGTGAAAGTGTGCACACTCTTGCACAGCAGTATGCCCCCTCGAACTGTTGCTCAAGGATGGCATACATTGCACAGGTTGTGCACTGGGCACCGGAGTTGGTACCAAAAATTTTGCCACAGAATATAACATTTTAAGTCAAGCCCTATTTTTGACAAACTACGTCCCCTATCACTATGCCAGTTTTTTAGTGCAAACTGAGTTCTGGCACATTTGGAATAGTGTCTTATAATTTGTTTAGACCTAAACAGGTTTTAAATTCACTTTTTGCCCATAGGTTACTATGGGCAAAAGAGGGAGTTTTAGACCTAAACAGTTTCATACATGTGGCCTTTAGTGTCAATCACTTTTCAAACGTGAAAAGTGTGTGGCCCTTAGCCGTCCAACAAATTTACTGTAACTTACAGTAGAAACTGGCATAAATTATAGTTCAAATCTACTTCGGCTTGTAGCTGGTGTAGAGTTTTATTTAAGTAGCACAGTCAGCCAGAGTTGCAACATATATTAATAGGCATATCCTTTCCTTATAACTTAGTATATGTGAGTATGTGAGATGCCTGGGGAATTCAGTTCACCGTTTAGCTCTTTAAGAGTTCTTTTTGCTTTTGTTTTTTTCTTTATTTTTTTTGTCCATCCACTTAGCACACTTAGCTTCCTAAGCAAGTATTGATAGAGGAAAGCTCAGTCTGCTATATCTTCCATTAACTGCTGACTGTATCTTGCAATTCTGAAGGGACATATGTTCTTAGGAAGAGCAAATGCTCTTGTGATAAATAGATTTTTATTACTTTATCCATTCTTATGTTTGATAAGCTGCATTCACAAAGACTACAACCAAGAGAAGAAATCAAAGCTAGAAATCATGTGCTACATATGTAATCATGGCACCTAAAATGCAAAACTTAGACTAGAGCTCTATGCCACCATGACCACATGTATCTGCAAGTGCATTCAGGAAAAAGAGAGGTCAAAGGAACATTTAAGACAAAACTCACAGACTGTTATACTTAGTGCAGAGTCAAGAGGAGGAGTCTCAAACTTGGCCGGGTTAATGTGCTGCACATAGAAAAAAATTGACGTTGATTGGCCACATTACTTTTAAATTCCATACATATACAATTATTGACCAGGTTGTTAGGCCTACATCACAGTCAGACCGGAGGTCATTGGTAGACCTTTAGATGTTATGGCCACCATCAGCACCCCGCTATCGCACAGCAGGGTGCTGATGGAAGACACATTGGGCCTCCTTCATCTTTGAAATCCCTACATGTCACGTTCAGAACTAACCACAGCATTTATGGTGTTGAATGGTCTTAACTGGCGCACTCCTCCAACTGCCTGCTCTCAGCATTTCTGAAGATGTTTTAGGAGTTCTGGTGCCCTATGAGCCATATATAACAGTCTTAGGGGCCACATGCAGTCTGTGTGTTTAAGACCCCTGTTCTAAAGGGTTTTGCATGACTGAAGTTAGGTAATGCTTGAAAAACATAACAGTGGCTCTGGGCCTTACCAATCAAGAGTAATAGTGCCACAATATAAAACAACATTTAAAGATAAAAGATTAATGTTTTCCAAGATTCCAATATTCTGATCAGCTGTTTCTAAATAGGTACTGGATCTGAGTCAGCTTAGTAATCACCTTATTGTTTACACTGCTCCATACGGCTACATTTAATAGCAGCATGACATTGAAGGTTTGTCCCATTTAAG
>JAODAL010081500.1:0-11887 GCA_025379985.1 Phyllomedusa bahiana | reverse complement strand
AAAAAAAAACACGTAATGTTAATTTTTTTGATATAAAAAACGGATTTTTTTAAACCCTTTCAATTCACCTGTGGTGAATAAAACGCTTTTTAAGATTTACGTAGATGGCCCAATGAACGTGCTGGGGGAAAAATCAAAAAAGTAACTTTTTATTATTGAATATAATAAACTGTTTTTTGGGCACCTTTCAATTCACCTGTGGTGAATAAGAATTGCTTTTTTTTAAATTTATGTGATGCTGCGTCAATGAACAGTGGGGAGTGCGCAAAAGTCAAAAAACACAAACGTTATTTTCGTATATACACGGTATTTTTGGAAAAAACAACCTGTGCGACTACAAGATTGCTGGATTGTAATTTAAGTGCAAGTGATATATAAACAGTCACAGTGTAAGGAAAAATTGAACACCTATCTGAAATGTATACGATAATAAAATGGATTTTTGCAGCTAACAAAGAGACCTGCAGTTACTAGAAATGATTTTTAAAACCCCAATATAATTTTTAGGCTCCCCAAATATCCAGGAAATATTTCAATAGCAAATGTTAATAATAAAGATATTCCACTACAATGTCTACACGAAATCTTTGGGGAACTTTATCCAATGTTTTTTATAGTAGAGCGTCTTTGTTCGCCCCCGGGGGGCCCCCCCCCCCCTCCCCCCCCGTGACTTTTACAGCGGGAGATGCTGCTTTAAAAAAATTTTCCCGTAACTACAAAAAAATCTTCAAACTCTAATCTAACTAAAATTTGGGAAAGGGTCACAGTAAATAGAGGTTTCTCTGGGGGAGAAATAGACTAATTTGTGAGCTGTTGGGCCCCAGGGAAGCGCAGGCCTATCCCCATGAGAAAAGTGAGAGACCTGAGGGGTGAAAAAAGGAAAACTGTTCTTTTTTAAAAGAGGTCTGTGATTTTTTTCCCGCCAATCGCAACCATAACATCCCCCGTCATGACGTCGCAAACATCTCCCCTGTTTTCTGTAATCTATTTGCTGGCCCCCAAATTTTCAGGAAGCGCCCAAAAAAGGGAGATCTTTTTAAGAGCACAGATTTTTAACCCTTTAATTTCCGTGATCTGGAAAATTTTGTCACCAAAAAAACCTTGCCGATTTCAAAATTTGTGATAAAAAATTTTCTCAACACTATCACGACGAGGGGGCCGAGGGTTAAAGGGGATGGACTGCTAATCCCTTGGGTTTTGCATCGGGGGTTGAACCCCTTCCTTGATTTCTTTTCTTTAAATTGGAGATTTTAATCTTCTGACCCTTACTCCCCGAACCCCAAGCTGGAGGTTTAAATCACCCTTTAAGAACCTGTTGACTCATTAAAGATACTTAGGTGCATTACGTGTCAAACACAGGCAAAAAATATTGGACCTTTGCATTCAGTTAATGTTCTTGGGATCAATGCCCCCGAACTATAAAACAAAAAATAGTTTTTTTTCCGTTTGAAATTTAGGAATAAGATCTTATTCCAATGTTTTGGAACACCTTTTTTTGGGGGGAAGAAAGAAAAGGGTTTATGGTGAAATCTTCCTTGTATTCAAAAGTTGAAAAATGAAAGAAAGGGCCGCGGGGATTCAAACTCAGACTCCTGTTTAGTAAGGGGCCCCTTTTCCCAAACAAGCCACAGCCCCATGCATTCTAATTTCAAATCCCATTCCGATGATTTCTCTTTTTTAAACTTGGAATTTTAATCTTCTGATTTTACTCCCTGGGCCCAAGCAATGGGGGTTTATAAAACCATTAAAGAAGCCTTTTGACTCATTCTGGAATGAACTTAGTTCATTACGGCAAAACAGTCAGGTAACAATATTGGGAAAACCCATTGCATTTATTTAATTTTTCTTGGCATCGTGCCCCGATACCCAAAAATAGAGAAAATAGCTAGTTTTTTCCTTTGAAATTTTGGGAAGAAATTCTTATTCCAATGATTGGAACACTATTTTGGGGGTTGAAGAAAGACAAGGTTTGTAGTTAGGGGGAAAATTTTCCTTTGAATTCAAAATTGAAAAATGAAGAAAGGCCTTTGAAATTCAAACTCAGGATCCCTTTTTTACTAGCAGGTTTTTAATTAACTAAGCCACAGCGCCAGCTTACATTTTTTTTAAAATTCCATCCCAAAGATTTCTTTTTCTTAAATTTGGGGGTTTTTAATTTTCTGACCTTACTTCCTGGCCCAAACATGGGGGTTTTAAAATAACCATTCAAAAAGCCTTTTGACTCATTCTGGAATGATAATTAGGTCCTTTAATGTGTCATAACATCAGGCAACAATAGTTGGACCATTGCTTTCATTTAAATTTCTTGACACGATGTCATTGATACCAAAAATAGAAAATACAGTTTTTTCCCTTTTGAAAGTTTAGGGATAGAGATTCTTATCCCCGTTTTGGAAACACTTTTTTGGGGGTGGGAGAAAGACAAGGTTTGTCAGTTATGGGCGAAAATCTTTTCCCTTTATTTAAAATTGTAAAAAGAAAGAAAGCTCTGCTGAGATTCAAACTCAGGGTCTCTTTTTATTAGACAAGCGTTAACCCAAATAAGCCATTACTTTAAAAATAGGAAAATCACTTTCCCAAAACACACGCATTAAGATCTGTTGCATGCACACAAAAAAAAAGTAAAAAATTTACTTCAATCCCGGCTTTTAAAACCAAATGTTTTTTTTTGGCCGCCTTTTGAAACCAAAAAGTATAAACCGGAGAATGCAAAACAAGATTAAAAAATGCAGGACAAAAAATTCCGTTCCCCAATGGGTGGGGCGTGCTTTTCCCAAACAAACATTAACCCCGTTTTTCATTTAAGGCATGCTAAAGAAGATAGAACCGAAGGGTTGTAAGGAAGTACCAACAGAGAAAACTAAGATTACGAACAGTAAAGATAGCATTAAAGGCCTTAGCATTTTCTTTTTTCTCAGCTACAATTTTTTGCCCACTAACGCAGTGAGGTCAACAAGTTTTCGATGGTTAAGGCGATGGACGCAACCATTGTCTTGCAGCATGGGTTTTGAATCCCACCCTTTTCCCATTTCTGCTTTTTTTAAAACCCGGGACATTTCTTTTCGCTCCACCCTTCACCCCCCAAACCCTGAGGTTCGTAGTCACTTTCAAGAAGCCTGGTGACCATTTTGGAAAGAGACTTGGTGCATTACATTCCCTAACATCAGGCAACAAATGTTGGACCATGAATTCAGAAGTTCTTGGCGATCGGCTCCTGAAAGCCACAAAAGGGGCAATACAAACCTTTCCTTCGAAGGTTTTAAGGGAAGAAGATTCATTTTTCCCGATTGGACAAATCTTGGGGGGTTTAGACAAAGAATAAGATGCTGTCAGTTATGGGTGAAAATCTTCCCTTTTATTAAAAAGTTGAAAAACAAAAGAAAGGCACTGCTGAGATTTTAACTCAGGATCTCCTGTTTACTAGACAGGCACTTTCACCAACTGACAACAGCGCCAGACAATCTGAGCAAGTGAATAGCACTTTACCAAGACATCACTGCACTTAAGCTCTGTTACATGCACGGCAGCAACATTTAAGAAAATGTTTCTTTCAATCCAGGCCTGGTAGAAACCTAATGTTTTTCCGGCCGGCAGTCTTTCAAACCACACGTATAAACTTGCAGAAGGCAAAACAAAATTAAACGAAGTCGAAGACGAAACATTTCCTGTTCCATAGGGGATGGGTACACGCTTTATCAGAGCAAGAACAGTCACATGTTTTGTCCACAAGGCATGCTAAACAAGATACCGACTGAAAAAATGGCAAGGAAGTACCAACATGAGTAAGAACTAGAGATTACTGATACAGTGAGATACCATTTCAGTCCTCAACATTGCTTCATCTCGGCTACAATTTCTACTCACTGAAGCTGCTGTGCGTCACGACGAGGTGGCCGAGTGGTTAAGGCGATGGACTGCTAATCCATTGTGCTATGCATGCATGGGTTCGAATCCCATCCTCGTCGATTTCTTCTTCTTTAAACTTGGAGATTTTAATCTTCTGACCTTACTCCATGAGCCCCAAGCATGGAGGTTTATAATTAGTGTTGAGCGATTTTTATCGGCAAGGTTTTTATGGTGATCGAAATTTTCAGATCATGCGATAATTAAGGTTAAAATCTGTGCATCAGTTATTAAGATCGCGCCATTTTCGGCACTTCCTGTCATTTTGGCGGCCAGCAAATCAGATTGCAGAATAGAGCAGGGTGAGATGTGTGTGCGACGTCATGACTGGGATGTGTATGGTTGCGATTGGCTGGAAAAATCACATGACCTCGTTTTAACATAGAACAGCCCTTCCTGTTCAGCCTTAGTTTCTCTCAGCGTCTCATAGGAATAGGACGTGCGCTCTGCCTGTGGCCAAACAGCTCAGCGAAATTAGTCTATTTCTGCACAGAGAAACCTCTACTATTAGCTGTGATCCTTCCAATTTAGTTAGATTAGAGATTTGAAGATTTTATGTAGTTAGCTAGAGAATTTTAAAGCAGCATCTACCGCTGTAAATTCACGGCGGTGGGAGCGGGGGTGGGGGGCCCCCGCGGGCGAACACAGACAAGCTCTATCTATAAAGAACACTGGATAAAGTTCACCAAGACTTAGTGTAGACATTGCACTGCAATATCTTTATTATTAACAGTTTTGCTATTGAAATATTTCCTGGATATTGGTCAGCCTGAACTTATATTGGATACACATAATTTCTAGTAAATGCAGGACTCTTTGTTAGGTGCAAAACTCCACTTTTATTATAAGTATACATTTCAGATAGGTGTTCATTTTCAATTTTACCCATTCCACCTGTGTTGATATATCCACCTTGCAGTTAAATTACAATCCAGCAATCTTGTAGTCAGCACAGGTTGTTTGTTGCCAAAAATACCGTGTATCATACGAAAACATAACAGATACGTGTTTTTTGACTTTTGCGCACCCAGCTTTGTTCATTGAAGCAGCATCCACGTAAATCTTAAAACAGCAATTCTATAGCCACCACGGGTGAATTGAAAGGGTGCAAAAAATACCGGAAATTAACAAAAACATAACAATACGTTTTTTTTTGATTTTTTGCACACCCAGTTTTTTTTCTTTTTGACGCAGAAACCCAACGTAACTCAAAAAAACAGAAATTTCTATAGCACCACAGGTGAATTGAAAGGTAAAAAATACCTTTTGTATTATATTAAAACATAAAAAATTACGTTTTTTTTTGCACTTTTTAGCAGCCCCCAAGGATTTGTTTGATAGACCCTTTGCAGTTAAATTTGAACCCAAAAAAATTTTTGTTTGATTAGGGGGTTTTGAGAATATTTTTGATTTCCCCGCCCTTTTAATAAGAAAATTTTTTCCAAAAACTATTCAAAAACCTTTCTCAAATTTTTAAAATTTTTTAAACATGGAGCAAAATGGGGTGGAAACAGAAAAGGGGGGGGTACACGGGAGGTAGGGGTACGAGAGAAGGTGCTCCTTCCAGTGCTGGCGAAAAACACCATGCCAGGGGACCCTTACAGTTGCGGGAAACCGTCAGGCCTGCCCATCGTTTGGGGAAAAGGGCCCTGTAAAATCTAAGTAACGAACTTCGCCAAAAAATCTTTTCCTTCAGGGGTTTTAATGCAACCGCATTTAGCGCCCTTAAACCTCCTCGTTTTCCCTGCCCCGGCCACAAATTTAATTAAAATCACCCCAAAATAACAGAAAACCTCCAACATGAAGAAACCCCAAAATGTCAACTTGGGAAAACCCACCACTGTGGAAAATCCATTTTTCTGAAGACCTCTTTGAGGGACAAAATGTTTTTGGGGTCAAAAGGGCATTTTAAAAAAAAGGGGAAATGTTTTAAAGTCGTTTCTGACGCCCAATTATTTGAGGGCCACAGAGGGGGTTTGAAGGAACCCGGGGAAAATTGGGAAAAAAAACCCGAGGGGTGGGCCCCAACGTTTTTTCATTTCCCCCCTGCTTGTACCCACAGCTTTTTTGGAAAGCAGAAGGTAAAGCACACCAAGTCACCTGTGTTGATAAATGATGATAATGACGAAAATTGCGGATCCATCCGGTTTTTTCCCCGAATTTTTGCTTGCGAACGCTTAAACCCAAGGGGGACAAGGGGAGGAAACGAGGGTAGTGCCCAATAGGGGCCCCCCCGCCACAAAAAGGGGGGAGGGCGGTCGCAGAAGTCCACTGATATATTCCGCCAGCCACGGTCAGGGGCCCCCCCCCCCAAACCCCCCCCCCCCTCCCCGCTTTAAATCCCCCCGGGTCAAAAATGTCCGGACCTCTAAAACCGGGGCCTTCTTTGAGCAAGCCTCTGATTCATTCCCAAAGCGAGTCAAAATTCTGCCTTTCCCCGTAAAACGCATAAGTAGGGGCCAAGAACCTTAACATTTCTAGTCCAAAAAGCAAATTTTGCATGATTTGAAATGGAGGGAACACTTGGCCAAAAAAGGCCAGCCCCACCCCGGGTCCAACCCCCAACCCCGTCACCCCCGGCTGCCCCCCCCCCGCCCCCCCCCCCCCCCACCCCCACCCCCCTTTAGCCTCCACGGGCTTTCCCCATACCACCAAACACCCCCCAAGACCCATCCTACCCCCCCCTTTTCCTTCCGCCAGTTTGACACCTTCAAAGCCTTTAAATGGCCAGTCTAAACACCAAACCCTTTTGTCCCTTCCCCGGTTTGGGAGCAAAGAAGAAACATTTAACCCAAACCATTTCCCCAAAACCAAAACCTGAATGTCCGGGGATTGCCAGGGTTTTGGGGCCCTTTTAAATTTTTGCCTTTCCGTCTGGTGGACACAGATGGGTTTCCCCCAAAGCCCTGGCCCCGGGGCCCGCCCCCAATACCAATCCCCAGCAGCATTTCTTTGCCAGAAAAGCCGTCCCTGCCCTGGGGCCCGCCACGTGCATCTAAAAAAATTTTAAGCGCGTTGTCGGGATCTTTTGTCCGGAAAAGTCCCCCCCACCACCGAAAACATGGGCTTTGTAAGCCCCCCGGGCCCGGGTGCTAAATCTTTTTTAAAAGCTCCTGGGTTTAGCTGGGTGGATGTCCCTGGGGTGAGGTGGCTCTCAAAAGGGTCGGCGCACGCTCCTTTAAAACCGCAGGGGTTTGGGCAGGGCTCTTTTCCCCCCAAAATCCTCGGGGGCATCACGTGGGCCCAAAGACACCAGGCCGTGTTTAAATTAATCTGCCTTGGAAAACCTTTTCCCCACACAGGGCAGGAGCTGTGGACAGTCCTCCGCAAAAAGAGACCCCATCGCTGGGTGGGTTGGGCAAAAACCCCGTGCCAGGGAAAAGGTTGGGGTCGATAACGGGCAAATCTGCTTTGGGCGGGCCCCTTTTTATCGGTAGGCTGGAGCACTACCCCCTTTCCTGGGACATTCCCTGGGAACCTTTTTCGTCCAAAAAAAAATTTAAAGAGCTACCCGGGTCCTGGACTGCCTGCTGAAGAAGGCTCGAGGCTGAGTTCGCACTTCCGCATTTGCACCCTGCTTCCTTTCCCCCCTGGGGGGCGTGCAAACCTCACTCGGCCCCCCCGCAACCACTCATTGTTGACAGGAAAAACCCCTGGGAATTTCCAAACCCCCCACATGCTCCAGCGATTGTGGGAGCAGCGCAAAGCCATTACGCGTATGAAGTGACACATGGCCGACAAGCACGGGGCGGGGGCCTCGGGGTGTTTTAGCCACCGAGAAATGGGGGCAGGTGAAAGAGCTCTGCACCATCCTTGCCATTTTTTTTGAAGAAAACCACCCAAAAAGGTCAGTTGGGGGACGATGCCCCCTTTTCACATGAGCATTTTGGGTGATCTTATTTTTTTGGAACGATCGTTGGGACACTCTGAAACATCAATCCCCCAGCGACGGAGGAGGGGAAACCCGGGCCCCAGATGCAGACATGGGGCCTTTCGCCCCCCATCAATTCCCCCAAGGCCCGACAGTTTCTCAATTTTTTTGGCTTCAATTTGGCAGGGGGTTCAAGGGGCCCCGAAACAGTGCAAGGCGGCACCCAGCTCTCAGGTGCATCTCTGAGGCAAGTCAGGGGGGTGTTTTTTTTTGAAGCAAACGGCGGAAAACGGGGGAGGAGGAGGAGGTAAATTTCCAGACACCAAATCCCCCCCGCCTTGGGAAAAAGGTTTGGGGATGAATTTGGGGGCAGGGTGAGGAAGATGATTTGCTGTGCCCCCGCCCCAGGGTTGGGAACTCAAGGGTCCATCCTCACATGAGTTTCTTGGGGGGCTCCATTTCCTCCAAAGATCCTCCCCATTGGCCAAACAAAAAAGAACAACAATTTTCTGGGGGGGCCCCCTTTCCCAATCCCCGTAAAACAAAACCCAAAAACCCCAAAATTTCCCTTCCCCCCACCCAAATAGAGAGTTTAAAAAGCAGGGAAAAGGAACCTTGCTGATTGATCAAATGGAGACAAACCCCGTTGCGTCTGCTTCACTTCTTCAAAAAAAAAATTTACGGGAAGGGAAAAACGCCACGACGTGACACAGTAGAGTGCCAATAACCCCTAGCGGGAGCACGGGCAGCAGCAGGCAAGGGGGCAGAACCTAAAGGGGGACCTCTTTCAAACTTTACCACCCCACCAACGCAAAAGCAAAGGCCCGGCCACACATACAAAACCCCAGAGACCAGCTTAAGAACATGGTTTCAAAACAACTGCGTCCAACACTGATGTTTTTTGTATGTGTTTCCCGGGCCCAATAGACTTCTGGGGATCCAAAATGGCAATGGGCCCCAGTTGGCTCACCACGCCATAGAGGTTGGGGGGGCCTGCCCACACCAGCGTCATATCTAGGGACCTTTTAAACACAGCCGGGGAAATCATTACAGACAAAAAACAAACCCCTTTTCCAAAAGATAATGTTGGGCGTTTGAAATTCACAAGTTTAACAAGGATGGATCTTGCCCATAAGTTGTTTGGCCCCCCAATTTTCCGGGGCACCAATTAGTTTTCTGGTCTACTTTACATTCCTCTCCAAAAAATGGTCCCTTGAAAAAATTATTTTTTAAAAAGAAACATTTCTTAAAAAGCAATTTTTATTCTCAATTTCCCAACAGTTCAATTTTTTCGGGTTTTGGGGTGAGGGGACTAAAAGAACCGGGCCCAAAGGTTTTATGACCAAAAAACCAAAATTTCCTTTACTCACTTCATCTTTAGAATTTTTTACATTTTCAATGGGTTTTTGGGTTCCCTGTTTCCTCACAATTTTTAACAGTGGCCCGAGAATTCCCTATTTTATTTTTTTGGGGGCATGTTGGGTGTGAGATACAGCAATAATCATGGGCCCTTTTGGGAAAAGAAATGGGCTTTCTAAGTGGCATTTTTCCCCCCAAAATTTTTAACAGGGGGCTGAGAAATCAAATTTAAAAATTTTTTTGGGGGCATTTTCTGGAAAATAAAGCAAAAATCATGGGCCTTTGGAAAAGAAATGATGGCTTCTAAGTGCAAATTTTTTCCCTCAAATGTAACGGTCCCCGGAGGTGGATTTCCTTTTGGGGGCCACCGCAGGGGGATGGCTTAAGCCCCCCACCAGGGGGTGGGGGTCTAAAATGGGTTTCCCCGGGATTCACCAAACCCGCCGCAAAGAGGGATGGGACTTCTGCGGCGGGAGTCCCCCCTGGGCAAAATGCCACTTTGGGGGGGCTTGCCTGCGGTGGGGGGCCAAGGGGTTTGGTTTAGGGAAAATCGGGCAGGGCCCGGCTCGTAGTCGGGGAAAAGGCAAAAAGGTCAGGGCAGGGGGGCTAAAGGGTTTGAACGTAAGGGGGGCAGAAAGGGCAGGGCAGGCGGCAAGGTTCTGGGCGGTAAACGTAACAAATGGGTTCGGTACCAAAGGAGGAAGACAAGGGTTTTTTGGGGAAAGCTTTCCCCCAAAGGGCATGGCACTAAAAAAATCCGCAAAAAGGGCCCCTGGGAAGAAGGGTGGGGGTAAAATAGGAGCAGTGCCCGGTTTAAAGGGCCAAATTTCCGGGGCACTGTCCCCCCTTTTAAAACCAGGCTGGGCCGGGGTGCGCGCTCCCCTAAGGGGGGGCGCCACGCCCCGCCGAGGGACCGAGACGGACGGGGCAGGGGCGTGGCCGGGGAAGTCACTGGGGGGGGCCCGGCCGGGGGATTTAGCGGGAAACCCCGGGGCCCGGGTGCGGGAACGTTGGCCCCCGCTCAAAGTCGGGGGACGGGTTTCCCCCTTTCGACCCGGGAACGAGGGGCCGGGGCATCCGTGACAGTAAACCCCCCCTCTTGGGTTTCCCCCCTTTTTTTTTAGAGTGGAGGAAAATTTTTGAACAATGCTGCGGCCAGGATGTTCCCCCCCTCCGCTTCCCCCCGATCTTTTCCTCGGGCCCAAAACCCCTTTTCCCTTCCCCACCCAAAAAAATCTTTTTCCCCCTATCCTCCCCCATACCCCGGATTTCTTTTAAAAACAAAAAAATTAGCCATCAGCCACAGACGGAGGATGGGGGGCCGCCTTCTGAGAGAAGGGGTTAAGGACCAGGGTTTTTTGTAAACCAGACATGGGAAAGGGTTCGGGATAAACCTTTGGGAGGAAAAGGGGGGGTGGGGTTTATAGGCCCCCGGTTTTTAAAAGCGCTTAAGGATCTCCCAAGGGCCCACAAAGCGGGTTTCCCATTTTTTAGGGGGGGAAATTTTTAGGCGGACTATCTGGCTGAAAAGCCACAACCCTTTTAAAAACCCGGGGAGAAGACAGGAAAGGGGGGCTTCTTCTTTTATCTCCCTTTTGGGGCCTTAAAGCGGTCAACCACGAGCGGGGAAATTGGGCGGGTCAGGGCCAAACGGTCCCAAGGCCCCTTGGACCAGAAGTCAGCCCAGGGAACCTGGGAAATTAGGATGCTAGGGGGAGAGGTGGGGGGGATGTAACCCAATACAACTAAAAAGGGGAAAAGGCACCCGGGGCCGACTCTAGGGAATTATACAAAATTCCCCCCCAAAGGGAAGTAATTTTGGCCCCAGAAAAAATAGCTCCCCCAGGCGCGGGGCCAAGGGGCAAGCCGGGCAAGGGGCAAAAGTCCCAATTTAAAAAAAACCCGGGTTCTACCCACCCCCCACACAAGGGTTTTTAACCGACAAAGGGGGGTAGGTCGGTTATAAGTCCCCCCGCTACGGAGCCCAAAGGGTTTCGTAGGGAGGGGGCCAGTGGGTGCAAGAGACCTGTTTTTGCTTGGGCGAGGAGCCTAGTTGCGAGCCCGGGAGGTGAAACGCCTGGACGAACTCTTAACATCCTTAGCGGGGTCCTCCCAAAAAATATCCCCGGGAAAAAACGGGAGAAACGTTTAGTGGGCCCCGGGAATGCCGGCCACCATGAGCAGTGACCCCACTTCGGGAATTACGCCTACGGAGCGCGGGGGGGAAACTATGCTTCCCCGGGGGAGGGTTCCGGAGGCCCGACGGGTTCTGCGGGAGAAAATTGCTTCCGGGGGAATTATGTGCCCCCTGGGACCCCTTCTTCCCCCCACCACTTGGGAGGCACGGGGGAAAAGGGCATCTCCTAAACGTTTTTCCCGGCAGGGCGGAAATGAATCTAAAAAATTTTAAAAACGGAGAAAAAAAGCGACCACCAAAACCCTTTTCCGGGGTTTAAAACCCGCGGGCGGGTTTTGGAGGTATTTGGGTTTTTTAAATGATCCGAGTAAATAAAAAAGGAGGGCCCCCCCCCTTCCCAGAAAATTTTGAAAAGCAAACGAAGGATGAACCAGTTTGGCACTCTTCCAAACAGCCCCGGGGGGCAGCAAGCTTCTTAAAAGAAGTTTCTTTTTTAAAAATTGAAAAGTAGAAATAAAAGGGTCCCATGCAACCCAAAAACTCCATATGGACAAACCAAAACCGAGAGACACAAAAGAGCAATTTAAGTCCTGAAATTTTTGGGTTGGACCGACGCG
>JAODAL010081499.1:0-11887 GCA_025379985.1 Phyllomedusa bahiana | reverse complement strand
AAATATAGAATTGCTGTTTTAAGATTTACGTAGGCTGCGTAAAAAACATGCTGGGTGCGCAAAAGTCAAAAAACACGTAACTTTTATGTTTTGATATAATAAACGGTATTTTTTGCACCTTTCAATTCACCTGTAGTGAATATAGAATTGCTGTTTTAAGATTTACGTAGATGCTGCGTCAATGAACAGTGCTGGGTGCGCAAAAGTCAAAAAACACGTAACTGTTATGTTTTGATATAATAAACGGTATTTTTTACACCTTTCAATTCACCTGTGGTGAATATAGAATTGCTGTTTTAAGATTTACGTAGATGCTGCGTCAATGAACAGTGCTGGGTGCGCAAAAGTCAAAAAACACGTAACTGTTATGTTTTGATATAATAAACGTATTTTTTGCACCTTTCAATTCACCTGTGTGAATATAGAATTGCTGTTTTAAGATTTACGTAGATGCTGCGTCAATGAACAGTGCTGGGTGCGCAAAAGAAAAAAACAAACACGTAACTGTGATGTTTTCGTACGATACACGGTATTTTTGGCAACAAACAACCTGTGCTGACTACAAGATTGCTGGTTTGTAATTTAAGTGCAAGGGGGATATATCAACAGTCACAGGTGTAATGGGTAAAATTGAACACCTATCTGAAATGTATACTGATAATAAAAGTGGAGTTTTGCAGCTAACAAAGGACCTTGCAGTTTACTAGAAATGATGTTTATCCAATATAAGTTCAGGCTGCCCAATATCCAGGAAATATTTCAATAGCACACTGGTTAACAATAAAGATATTCCACTACAATGTCTACACTAAGTCTTGGTGAACTTTATCCAGTGTTCTTTATAGATAGAGCTTGTCTGTGTTCGCCGCGCCCCCCCCCCCCCCCCCCGGTCCCCCCTGTGAGTTTACAGCGTTAGATGATCCTTTAAAATTCTCTAGCTAACTAACATAAAATGTTCAAATCTCTAATCTAACTAAATTGGAAGGATCACAGCTAATAGTAGAGGTTTCTCTGTGCAGAAATAGACTAATTTCGCTGAGCTGTTTGGCCACAGGCAGAGCGCAGGTCCTATCCCTATGAGACGCTGAGAGACACTGAGGCTGAACCAGGACACGCTGTTCTATGTAAAACGCGGTCATGTGATTTTTCCAGCCAATCGCACCCATACACATCCCAGTCATGACGTCGCACACACATCTCACCCTGCTCTATTCTGTAATCTCATTTGCTGGCCGCCAAAATTACAGGAAGCGCCAAAAAAGGCGCGATCTTAATAGATGATGCACAGATTTTAACCTTAATTATCGCATGATCTGGAAATTTCGATCACCATAAAAACCTTGCCGATTTCAACTTTGTCGATAAAAATCGCTCAACACTACTCCTTAGTAATCACATACACTCACTGCTGAGCAAGTGTTCAACCCCAGGTGCTGTCATTCTACTCCTATTCTCTGTACTCCTTAATAATCACACACACTCACTGCTGAGCGAGTGTTCAACCTCAGGTGCTTTCATTCTACTCCTGTCCTCTGTACTCCTTAGTAATCACACACACTCACTGCTGAGCGAGTATTCAACCCCAGGTGCTTTCCTTCTACTCCTGTACTCTGTACTCCTTAGTAATCCCATACACTCACTGCTGAAAAATTTTCAACCCCAGTGCTGTCATTCTACCCCTATTTTCCCTGTACCCCTTTAAATTAATCAAAAACACCCCTCACGCTGGGACAAGTGTTAAACCTAAGGTGCTTTCTTTTTTATTTCCTGTCCTCTTTCCTTAGTAATCACAAAAACACTAAACTGCGGGGGCCGGTTTTTAAAAACCCCACGGTGCTGTCTTTTAAACTCCTTTTCCTCTGTCCCTTCCCCTTAGAAATTTCACAAACACTCACTGCTGAGCAAGTTTTTAAACCCCGGGTGCTGTCACTCACCCCGTCCTCTGTACTCCTTAGTAATCACACACACTCCCCTCTTGGAGCAAGTTTTTAAAACTCCAGGTGCTGTTTTTCAAATTCCCTGTCCTTTTGTACTCCTTTAAGAATCACAAAACCACCCCAAGGGAAATTTGGAAAAATTTGTTAAAAACCCCAGGTTTCCCTTTCTTCCCTGCCCCTCTGAAACCCAAATAATCACACAAAACTCCCCTTGGCTGAGAAAGTGTTAAACCCCCAGGTGCTGTTCTTTTTTAATCCCACCCTCTGTACCCCCCTTAAAGAAAAACACAACAACACTACTACAGAGGAGTGTCCAACCCCGGTGCGGGCCCATTCTCCCTTCCCGGGGCCCTCCGTACCCCTTTTGGAAATTTCAAAAATAATCCGGGCTGCTGCCCAAATCTTTTCCCCGGGTCCACCTTATTTAAAATTTAGTCCAAAGTGCAAAAAAAATAAAAAAAAGGAAAAAAAACCCTCAATCGGGGTTGTGAAATTGAAAACCAAAAAAAATTCAAAATTTTGGTTTACTTAGGGTTTTGCCCCTTTGGACCCTATGTTTGGAAGGAAAAATTTTGCAAACATGGCAACCTTTTAGTATTTCCAACATTTTAAAATCAAAAACTTTGACCTAGAGGGGAAGCAACATTGGGGGGAAAAAGGCCTGGAAAAATGTCTTTTCCTGCTGGGGCCCCAAAAAATGATTATGAAATTTTTCAAAAAAAAACAAAAACCCCGCCCCCTTTAAACCCAACTGAAAGCTGAAGCGGGAACAAAGCAGGCACTAAATCCCTTTCCCAGGAAAAAAAGCTTTTTAAAAGCTTTCTCTTGGCCCATTTTTCCAAACCAGGTTTATAAACCCAGGGGCCCCCCACCCCATGGGCTGAACACCCCCAAAAAAAAAGGGTTTTTTTCACCCCACCCCTTTGCAATTTCTTATGTTAAAATTTAGAGAATTATGTGACCACATGGCTACAGCTGCACAGTCCTCTCTGTTCCTCCCTGCCCCTCCCCTTTTATATGAATGAAAAGAAAATTTAATGGGGACCCATGGCTACGGGCTGCACATTTCCCTCTTTTTTCCCCCCTCCCCTCCCCTTTCTATAATCAGATAAAGGAATTATTTTTAAACACCCCGGTACAGCTGCACGGTCCCCCTCTTTTTCCTCCCTGCCCCTCACCTCTATAAACGATAGAAAATTATTCCAAATGGAAAAAACAGCCTGAACAGTCCTCTCTCTTCTCCCTGAAATCCCCCTCAATAAATCAAAGAAAACCCAAATGTGACCACACGGCTACACTGCCAATTTCCTCTCTGTTCCTCCCTGAAACTCACCTTCTTGTTTTGGTTAGAAAAACTATGGGCCCAACACAGGCTCCAGCCGCAAAGTCCCTTCGTTCCCCCCTCCCTTCCCCTCATGCCCCCGGGATAGAGAACAAATGTGACCAAACGGCTAAAAGCGGGGCCACAGCCCCTACTTTTTTCTCCCTGCATTTAAAACTGTATAAATCAAAGAGAATTATGTGACCAAAAAATGGCTACAGCTCCCAAGTCCTTCTTTCCTCCCCTGCCCTCCCCCTTTTGATCAGATAGAAAAAATTTTGTGAACCAAAAACGGCAAAGCTGCAAAAACCCCCTCTTTTTCCTCCCTGAAACTCCCCTTTCTATGATCAAATAAAAAATTTTATGTGACGACACGGTAACACCTGCCAGCCTCTCTTTTTCCCTCCCTGCACCCCCAACCCTATAGATCAGATAAAAAAGAATATTTTGACCAAAAAAAGGGCCCCTACAGCTGCCAAGTTCCTTTCTCTGTTCCCCCCAGCACCTTTCCTGAAATTTTACGGGATAGAAAAATATTGACCACAGGGGGGCAAACAGCGGCCCAGTCCTACCTTTTTTCCTCCCTTGGGCACCCCATTGTATGCCCCAGTTTGGGAAAATTATGTAAACCACAGGGTACGCTTGAAACAGTCCTCTCTTTTCCCCTCCCCCCTGAAAACCTAAAACCATCAAAATGATAAATTTAGAGAAATTGTGACCAAAAGGCTACGGGCTGCACATTTCCCTTCTCTTTTCCTCACTGAAATCAACCGATCCGGGGAAAAAAGAATTTATGGACCACCCTTTATCCAACCCAAGAAAATTTTGCCCCTCCTTTTGTTCCCCCTGACCACCTCCTTTTGATCTGTAAGAGAATTTATGGGGACCAAAGGGCTACACTCCCCAAAAGACCCTTTTGTTTCCTCCCTGAACTCCCTCTTTGTTTTAAGTTTAGTGAAACGGGTGCCAAAACGGCTACAGTGAATTCCCCCCTTTTTCTTAAACCCTGCACTAAAACCTCTATGATCTTTTTAAAAACTTTGGGGGCCCACCACGGTACGCTGAAACATCCCTCTGTTCCCCCCTGCACCCCAACCCTCTAGGGATCAGATAAAAATCAAGTGACCAAAATGGTTTAAAGCTGCCGGTCCTCTCTTTTTCCTTCCCCCGGGCACTCATTTTTAAATGATCGTAAATGGAGGGAAAAACTTAATTTGACTTTTCCTGAAAAAAAATGCGGGGAAATGGAGTTTGTGGGGAAAACCCCTATTGGGTCCAAAGGTTTTTTACAAAAAAAACCCTCCCCAACTGCCATTCACCCTTGGGGAAATTGCTTCCCAATATTTCTCTTCTTTTGCCCTTAACCCCCCCAGGGGGGTTGCTAACATTAAACCCCCCTCACGGGACCAACGGGGTTTCCTTTTTCGATAACCCCTTCACTGCCCTTGACCCCAAAGGTTTTAAAGCTTTTAACCTTATTTGGTAGTTTAAACCCCAGGGCCCCTTTGCTGAAAAGACAACTTTTGGGCAAAACCACTGAGCCATTGTGCTAACCAGTGAGCTATCACACTGCACTGTGCTAACCACTGACCCTCGGTTTGCACTGTCCCTAACCCCCCGAGCCATCACCCCTGTCCCTCTGCTAACCCCGGGCCATCACACTGCCCCCTCTGAAAAACCCCCGGCCATCACATTTGGAAATTTTCTAAAACCCCGACCCCATCCCACGGCAACTTTTGCTAAACCCCCGACCCAAACCCAACGCTGCACTGTGTTTTTAACCACCGGGCCTCACGTTTGCACTGTGTTAAAACCCAAACCCTGGGCCATAAACGATGCACTTTTGCAAAAAACCCCCGAGCCATCACGCTGCAGGTGAAAACCAAATTGACCATCCCCACTTTTTTGTGTTTAAGCCCCGGCCCATCAGTTTGGCTTTGTGGGAAAAACCCCACCCCATTCCCGCTGAAACTGTGGTAACCACCGAAAAATCAAAAACTGCACTTTTTGTTTAAACCCAACGGGGCCCATAAAAAACTGCATTTCTGTTTTAAAAAAACCCCGAGCCATAAAGGGCTGGGGCTACTGTCCCTTCCCCAAGGGGCCATCATGCTGCACTGGTTTAAAACCCCCGGGCCATCACACTGCGGGTGGAAACCCAAATGACCCCAAAACCCACAAACTTGCTCCTTTTTGTTTAAAAAACACTTGACCCATCACGCTGCATTTTGTTAACCACTGAAAACCCGTACGGGGAACGGGGCCCCAAATTTCCTCTGAACCCACTTCTGCACTTTGTTTAAACCACGGAGCCACTGTGCTGGGCCCCCCCAAAAACCCCCCTAAGCCACCGTGTTTCACTGTGCAAACCTACTGCCCCCAAAACCCCGTGCTGCGCCACGCAAAACCAAACTAACCCAAAACCCCGTGCTTAAAAAACCTTTGGTGCAAAAAACACACTAGGCACCATGCTAAACTGTTGCTAATCACTACGGGACCATACGCACTAGGTTTAACCACTGGGGCCAGAAACGATTTGAGTTGCTCATCACTAAGTCCCCCATGCGGGCCCTTTGTTTAATCCCTTGGGGCCACGTGCCCCACTATGCTAAATCACTGAGGAAAATTTGTGTTTGAAACTGTGCTAAAACCACTGACCCAAACCAAATTCTCCCACTTGCAAACCATGCCAAACCAATCTGCACTGTGCTATTTCACTGAGCCACCGGCTTTCACTTGCTAATCACTGGCCACCGTGTTTTTCACAAATGCTAACCCACTAAAAACCAACTTTTTGCTGCCCTGTGCAAACCCACTAACCACCATTTTTTTCCCCAACTGTGCTAACACTGAGCCCCAAAATGCTGCTCTGGTTTAATTTCCACGGACCCACTTTTAAAAACACTGAGCCACCTGCTAATCACTGGCTCCCCCATCTGCACTATGCAAAAACCCCTAAAGCAATCATGGGAACTATGCTAACCCCCTAAAGCAAACCATGCTGCCCTATGCAAACCCCAAACTGAGTACCATGCGCCTATGCAAAACCAAACGGGATACCCCCGTGCTGAAACTATGAAAAAACCACTGAGACCACCGGCTGAACTTTTTTAATCCCCTGACCCACCGTGCGGGCACTATGCTAACCCCGGGGGGGGAGCCATTTTGCTTCACTGTCTAATCAAAAAGGGGGGGCCCCATTTTGCTTACTGGGGCTAATCAGTGAGCCCCATTTTTCCCTTTGCAACCCCAACAAACCCAAATTTTGCTGCATTTTTGCAAACCCACTGAGCCCCCCATACGGGGAAAACTGAAAACTAATTTCCCCGAGCCATCCTGCTGCTTTGTGCTAAACCACTGACCATCACACTGAAATGTGCAACCTTAAACCCAAATCACGTTGCATTGTGCTAACCACGGGTTTTAACCAAAACTAAAAACTTTTTGGCTAATAAATGACCATGCTGCACTTTGCTAATTTACTGAGCCACTGTTTGTACGGTGAAAACCCACTAAAGCCACCTTGCTAAACTGTGAAAACCACTAAACCACATGTTTGCATTGTGCAAAAACCCACTAAAACCCATCACGCCCTAAAACTGTTTAACCACAGACACCTTTTTGGGTCCTGTGCAAATTAATTGACCCTACCTGGGGCGGGAAAACTGTTGGTAAAACCACTTGAGCCAAAGGGTTTCCCACAGTGATAACCTTTTTTGGACCAAACCCTGCATGAAAATTGTGCTAAACCCCTGAGCCACCCTGTGCATTTTTGCTAATCATGGCCCCCCCTGCGGGCATTGTGCTAATCATGACCCAAATTCCCTGCATTGTGCAACCCCCCTTGACCCCACTGTAATGCCCATTCTCACCCTTCCTCTGGTCCCGGGTTTTTGGGGGGCCACTCCCCAAATCTGTTTTTTTTCTTATACTTTCCAAAAGGGATGTTGTTTAAAAAGGGCCAACGGGGACTTCTACTTAAAATTCCCCCCCGGGGTCGCAGCCTTCACTTTGAACTTTTTCGGTTTAGGAAAAAGAAAACAGAAAAAGCGGGAGGGAGAGAAAAAAATTATTTCAATGGGGCCCCCAAAAAAGCGGCCAATTATTTTGCCCTTAGGAAAAGGGGGGACGCCCCCATTTTCGGGTTTTCGGGGGCAAAATATTTTCATTTAAAAGGGGCCCCAAGGTGCAATATATTTTCATTTTAAAGGGGAACAGTGTGAAAAATTATGCTAAAAAGGGGGGGATCACTGGAAATTAAACCCCCCCAAAAATCCCCAGGGCCCTTGAGATTTGCACCCCTGTATTGCAGCCACATCCTACTTTACTGAAAACAACTGCCCTTTTGCCCGGGCCCTGGGGATGGGTTGTCCTCTTTGGGGCCCCAATTTTTATTGGGACTCGGGTTTGGGGAAAAATAGTTAGTTTTTAAAATTTTTCACCCGACGTCCAAAATTCTTTGCCGGGAATTTCCCAAAAGGGTAAGATGAAAATTAAAGAAAAAATGAAAAAACTATTGGCGGCAACACATTTAAGAAATTTTTCTGAATGCAAAAAGTAACCAAAACCCCTAGTGATAGTGGTGGTAGTAGTTTAAACAAAAATCCCAAAAATGGTTTTGTGGTGGTGGGTATTTTAAAAGCATATCCAAAGGAATTTGGTTTGGTAAAAGGTAAAAAGAAATTCCCTTTGTAAATATTTTTGGGTTTTAAGAGTTTAAGGATTTTTACGGTGTGAAAAATTTTGGTGGTAGTAGTATAACGATTTAACTATTTTGATAGTGGGGGTTTAAGAAAGTATAAACCATTTCCAAGGTTTTAAAAAGTGGTTGGAAAGTAAAAGGTTTATACAAATGTGTTAGTGGTGGTAGCCCCCCTTTTTGAAGATGATTTTTGGGGGCCCAACGGGAGTTTTTTTCTTGGGGCCCACCAGTAAATTTATTTTTGGGGCCCCATTTGGAGGTGATTTTTGGGGCCCAAATTTTGGGGAGTTAAATTGGGGGCCCCACCAAGTGGAGTTTTTTCCTTGGGGCCCCCAACCAGGAATTTGTTTTTTGGGGCCACCATTGGAAGGTGTTTCTTGAGGCCCCCACAAGTGGGGGTTGATTTTTTTGGGCCCAACAGTGGAGCTGATTCGGGGGCCCCCAATAGTGGGGAAGGTTAAAAATTCCTAGTTCCCCAAACTTTTAAAAAAGGGGAAATTTAAAGCGGGGGAAAATTGAGGGGGCGGGCACCCCCCAGCGTCAAAAATTTGAAATGGAAAAACCCCCAACCCTTTTTTTGTGCCCACCCCCCTTAAAAAGCCACCCCAAAACCCCTTCCAAACCTAACGGGAATAACCTTTGGAAGAAACCCAAAGGTATAGCCCGCCTTTAACCCAGGTAGTCCCCTTAAGGCAGGAAGATGCCCCTTTTTGCCCAGGTAGTTGCCCCCTTTTTTTTAAAGAAAAGGTATTCCCCCCCTTCATTGGGCCAGTAGATCCCCCCTTTTAATTACCCAGGTATTGCCCCCCTTTAAAATTAGCCAGGAATGCCCCCTTTAGTAGTCGGTATTGCCCCCTTTTTTGCCAGGTTTTGGGCCCCCTTTTAGTAGTCAGGTTTTCCCCCCCTTTTTTAATTGGCCGGGTATTAAACCCCTTTATTAGCGGGTATTTGCCCGCTTTATTACCCGGTTTTTGCCCCCTTTTAGTAGTCGGTTTGCCCCCTTCGTGTCGGGGTATTGCCCCCTTTTTAGTAGCCGGGAAATTGCCCCCCTTTAAAGTACCAGGGAAAATTTGACCCCCTTTTTTTTGGGGGCCAGGTATTCCCCCCTTTTATTAGCCAGGTAGATGCCCCCTTGTTTGTAGCCAGGGTAGATGCCCCCTTGATTACCCCAAAAAGGTTTATTGCCCCCTTTATTAGCCAGGTAAAAATCCCCCCTTGTTTTTCCAAAGGTAAAATCCCCCCTTTGTTGTAGCCAGGTTTTTTTTCCTTTTAAAAACCCCAGGTAAGCCCCACCCCCCCCCCCCCCATTGAAACCCCAGGAAAGAGCCCCCAAAAAATGGGTTAAAAAAAAAATAAAATAAATTAAAAACCCCCTTTAAACCTCACCAGGCCCCTGCAGCCCCGGGAACACCTCCGTTTCTCCTAAACGCCCGCAGGGGAGTGGTGCAGCTGCGCTTTCACTTCCCCTTCGCCGGGGACCTTATGTACGGCGCAAAACGGGGGCTGGGAAATACAGGGGAAAAGGGAGGAGGGAGCATCCCCCCTCCCCTCCTCCCCTGAACAGTGAATTTGGGGGGGTGAAGCGGCCGCTGCGGGCACTTCCCCCCCTGTAGGGGGGGGCCCCCAAAAGTAGCGCAAAGCGCTACTCTTTTGCCCCCCCGGCGGTGATTTAAAAAAACACCCGCTCCCTGCTGGCGGCGGGAGGAATCCAGCTCTCCCGGGAGGGGGGGGGGGGGGGGTGGAACCCAAATAGGGGGGAAACCCCCCCGCCAAAAAAAAGGGAGATTTGGGCAGAAATGGTTAATTGTTTTTTAGGGCCACCAATGGGGTTGATTTTTTTATTTCTATCAGGGGAGATGTTTCTTGAGACCCCCCCAGTGGAGATGGTTTCCCTGGGCCCAAAACCGTGGAAACTGATTCTTGGGGGCCACCTAAGGGGAAACCCTGTTCTTGAGGCCACCATTTGGGAGTTGTTTTTTGGGGGCCCCCCAGTTCCCGTGTTTCTTGAGCCCCCCGGGTGAAGTTTATTCTTGGGGCCCCACCAGGGGAAAATTGATTCTTGAGGCCAAAAGTGGAGATAAATTTCTTGGGTCCCCACCAGTGGAAACTGTTTTCTTGGGGCCCCCCAGTAAGTTTGATTCTTGGACCCAAAACCAGTAGAGTTGTTTAAATGGTGGGCCCCCCAAAAATTTTTAAAGTCCCCTGGTTTGGCCCCCAAGAATAAAATTTCTCCCCCGGGTGGCCCCGGAACCCACCCCCACTTTGGGGAAACCCCCCAAAGGGAAAATCATCCCCCCTTTGGGTGGCCCCCAAGAATAAATTCCCACGGTGGCTCTAGCAACCATCTCCACTGATGGCCCTTTAAAATCTTTTCTCAATGGTGGGCACAGAATCGGGCTCTACTGGGGGAAAACCCCAAAGGGAATCACCCCTCCACTTGTGGTAAAGAATCAGTTCCACGGTGGCCTCGCAACCATCTCCACTTGGGGCCCTTAAAGAACAACTCCATTGGTGGGGGCTCAAGAATAAAACTCTACTGGGGGGGGCCCCAAAAATCTCTCCACTTGGGGCCTAAAGAATCGTTCCTGGTGGCCTAGAAACCATCCCCATTGTGGCCTCAAAAATCAACCCCTTTGGTGGGTCTAAATCAACTCCATGGTGGGCCCAAGAATCTCCCCACTGGTGGTCCAAAAATCAACTCCCTGTGGGTCCAAGAATCAGCTCCCTGTTGGGCCCAAGAACACCCATGGTGGGCCCCAAGAATCAGCTCCACTGGTGGGCCCAAAAATCACTCCACTGGTGGGCCCAAGAATAGCCCACTGGTGGGCCCCAAAGAATCAACCCCCTGGTGGGCCCAAGAATCAAACCCCATTGGGGGGCTCAAAAACCCTCCATGGGGGGGCCCCCAAGAATCATCTCCCTGGTCCCCTTCAAGAATCATTTCCCACTGGGGGCCCCTGGGAACCCTTTTTCCCACTGATAGACTAAAAGAATCAACTCCACTTTTGGGGCCCCAAAGAATCGCCCCATGATGGGCTCCAAGAATCAACCCCATGTTGGGGTCCAAGAATCAACTCCACTTGGGTCCAAAAATCAATCCACTTTTGGGTCCAAAAATAAACTCCCCCTGTTGGGCCCCAAGAATCAATCCACTGTTGGGCCCAAGAATAAACTCCACTGTGGGTCCAAGAATAACTCCACTTTTGGGGGCCAAGAATCAATCATGGTGGGTCCAGAACAGCTCCACTGGTGGGCCCCCAAAGAATCAGTCCATGGGGGGCCCAAAAATCAGCCCCACTGGTGGTCTCAAAATCACTCCACTGATAGACTCAAGATCAATCCACTGTTGGGCCCAAAGAATCAATCCATTTTGGGGGTCCAAGAATCAACCCCCATTTTGGGGTCCAAGAATCAACTCACTGGTGGGCCCCAAGAATCAGCTCCATTTTGGGGGCCCCAAGATCAGCTCCATTTTGGGGGCCCGAAGAATCGCTCCACTTTTGGGGCCCCGAAAGAATCAGCCATGGTGGGCCCCAAGAATACCCCACTGGTGGGCCCAAAAATTTCCTCCGGTGGGCCCCAAGAATCAGCTCCACTGATGGGCCCCAAGAGAGTTCATTCTTGCAGCCACCAGTGGAGATGATTCTTGGGGCCCACCAGTAAAGTTGATTCTTGGACCCAACAGTGGAGTTGATTCTTGGACCCAACAGTGGAGTTGATTCTTGAGACCACCAGTGGAGATGGTTCCTGAGGCCACCAGTGGAACTGATTCTTGAGGCCATAAGTGGAGATGATTCTTGAGGCCCACTGGTGAAGTTTATTCTTGGGGTCCATCGGTAGAGATGATTCCTGAGGCCACAAGTGGAGATGATTTTGGGGGGTCCCCAGTGGGGTTTTCTTTGGGCCAGTAGACGTTTTTCCCCCTTG
>JAODAL010081498.1:0-11887 GCA_025379985.1 Phyllomedusa bahiana | reverse complement strand
TGTTAAAAGAGGGGTTTTTACGCCCACAAACAAGAGATAAAATTTAATTAATTTTGCTTGTGTTTTAGGTACAGGAAAAAATGTATATATTTTGGCGGTGAAAAGCGGTTTTTGGAGTCACCCGCTAAAAAAACAACGCTTAATTAACCCTTGTAAATTGCCCCAAAAAATTTGAGCACCAAAACTCTATTTGTGCGGTTACAATGGGGTTTTTTTTTACGCCACCAACAAGAGAAAAAAATTGAAATTTAAACCTTTGTTGTAAATTAGGCTACAGGAAAAATGTAATATTTTGGCGGGAAAAAAAACGGTTTCTTGGAGTCCCAAGTGAAAAAAACGTTTAATTAAACCCCCTGGATTTTTAAAATTGCGAAAAATTGAGCCACAAATACGGCTTTGTAGCGTGTTAAAATGCCGTGTTTTTTACCCCACACAAAAAAATAAAATTGTTTTAAACCCTTTGTTGTGAAATTAGGATGGAAAAATGTATATATTTGGCGGTTGAAAATGCGGTTTCTTGGAGTCACACAGTGAATAACAACTTTTTAAACCCTGGATGAAATTGCGGCAAAAAAATTGAGCACCAAAAATAAAGTGTATTTGTATTGAAAAAAAGTGTTTCTTTAAATGAACAACGGAATTTGATTTGGATATTCAATGTGTTTGTGAGCAGATGATTTAATGTTTGAGGCCAGTGGCGCAAATGGATTTCAGATCCACCCCCAAAAAAAAATAGAATAGAAGTTAAGGAATCATTTTCCGAGAAAGTGGACACCCCAAAAACGCGTATAAAAATAGTTTTCGTAAAAATCGCGCGGCAGCACCTTCCTTAGTCGTCAGTGGGAGGAGTGTACCAGGTCGCGCCCGGATTTATATAGTGGGGGTGACGTCACGATCCCCGGTCTTGATTGGTTTTATTTGACATGTTGCGGCTTTCTTTTCCCCCCGGTTTTTTTCCCCCCTGTAAGCCAGTGTGAGATTTTTCAATGAAAGACTTGTTCACCAAATTACCAAAAACTTGACACGTTTGAAAAAGTTTTCTGAAATTCTAAACAATTCACTTGTTAGAATCAATTCGCCATTCTAGTTATTTCCCTAAAAATTAAAACTATCCCCAGAAAAAGGCGAAAGTGTGTCATTATGGACCCCCACATGGAATCCCTAAGATATGTTTGGGAAACCCTGAGTCCTTGTTTGCCTTATGCTTGAAGGGGGCAAGATAAGTTAGAAGGGCGAAAAACTAGCTGCTCAAAAACATTTCTACAGGACTGTCTGAAAACAGTATTTGACTGTTCCTGTTGTCTCCATAAAAAAGGCCCAAACGAATGTCTCGGGCCCCACCACTCATTCAGACCCCTGTTTTCATTCAGTGAGGATCCTGTGGTGGTGAAAACCCCTATTTTGGTTTGGGGAACTTAACCATTTTCGTTTTGTGTAAAAAAAATTTTAAATTTAGGGTGTCTTATAGAAAAATAAATATGTTACTTCATTATTTTAACACTTACCACCTACCTAAATAATGCTGCAGAGAATGTATACTTCCCAGTAGCAGTATAGTAGCCTTTATCGGCAAGATAATGTAACCTGCCATGCTGCAAACATTTATCACACATTTTTGGAGGAGCATAATTAAGAGTTTAAAATGTTAGCCTTTAAATTTTTCCCCGAAAATTTGTTACTGCAAACAAGCTTCTGATGAGCTAGAAAAAACAAAATTGATTCATGGGGCCCCCCTCACCTGACAGAACATAAAGGTTAAAAGTCCTGGCACCAGATAACGTAGGACACTTTCAACAATTTTGTGGGTCCCTGCTGGAGGTCAGGTTGTTTTTGGGGTACAAAGCGGGCATCAATATTAGTCAGTGGTTTGAATGTTATTGCTGTTCATTGGATAGTGGAAAGTGTTATGGGGGTCTTGCTTTATAAACGAGAGGGTGGGTGTGATGATAAAACCATGCCATACATACCCATGGAAAGTGTCTGCTAGCATGGCTCAAACCCAATCAAGCAAATGAGTAAAAACTGTAATGGAAGACACCACTGAAAGAGAAAAATGACACTGTTTCAAGGAAAAAAAAAAAACGACTTTATTTTCGAAATTCTGGACAACCCTATTTCACTTATGATGAACCCTATTCTGTTTACTTATCTGATGCAAATGTATAATGTTTACAAGGTAATCATGAAAAATAAGTAGAATACTTCCTTCTAGATCTTAAACACATCGTCTAGATTAATCATCTGCTTTTCTCTTTCAATGTACCTAAGCCAGGCAAGTAAAACAGCAATAATAATCAAAAACGGTATATTCTGTACACACGTAACATCTTTCTTCTCTAATATTTGCTGAGTGTGTTGCTCTCTTGGGCTTTCAAATGCTCACTTATAATAGTGCCACAGGAATTTATTATCCATTTTGCAGTCAAGGCTGAGATCCAAAGAAAATCAAATTCAAGAGTATTTTAAATACCCTTTTTCAGGTGCACACCAATCATTTTAAATTGTTTTCAAATAAAGCAGATTTTGCAGCACCGCCGAGGCCTTACATGGTATACAAAATAGATCTCAAAGTCCCTTAAAGGTGGCTTATATGTTGTTTGGCCAGTTAAAATCATCTTACCAAATCACTGTGACATTTTACAAGGGTTTTTGTTAAGTCTATTATGTTATTTTATGTTGCAGAATGATTTCTGTCTTTTTCTTTTTTTCTCTATAATCTAGCCCCTTCCATCATAAAAATTAAATTGTTATATCTTGTCTTGATTTTCTATTAGATTAAATTTAAATTTACTAATTTTTTTTTTAATGAAACAGGTGATCTTGTTGTCTCTTCTTTAAAATAAAACCTTAGTTTTTAAACATATTTTGGGTTTTTTTCTACCAGGTGATTTTGTGTTTAAGCACCCAAAAGGGAAAACCCTGATAACAGTTGGTGGCTTGTAAAGTGCTCATGAAATAACCAATATCTTTTCATTTAGATATGTACAAAAACACCAGCAAACATTCAATGCAGAAAGGGTTTAACCTTTGGGTTTTTCCCCAAAATAGGTAACAATAAAATGTATTTTATAAAAAAAAGGCTTGAAGGTTCATGTTGGGTTTTGGCTTAAGGGCAAAATTACAATGACCTTGGACCGTGGGGGCCCAACCAGGGTCTGGAGACTCCTTGGGGGTTTCCTGGAGTTCTCCCTTTCAATTCCGGGGGGCCCCCAAGGGTTTTTTACCCCCAATTCTTTCCTTTCCCCTTACCAAAAAAGGGGATTTACGGGGGCAGGGGTTTTCCTTTTTCCCCCTTTGGCCCACCCCTGTATCTGCTCTGTCAAGCCCTGGCTGGAGGTTGACCAACATTTGGCCTAACATATTGTAGTGCAGTCTTGTACTGAAATTAAAATTTAAAAACGGGAAAACAAGGATCACCCCTTTTTTTTTCCCTTATTAGGACAAGAAAAAAAAATTAAAAAAAGTGGGAAAATTAAGTGTAAGGGGTTTTGGGTAGTGGATCCGCCGGGACCCCCCGCAAGCAAAGGGTTTATTTAACCCAACCCCGGGGGGAAGGGGAATCAAATTTAGCCCCCGGTTTTCACCAAACCCCGCCGCAAAGGGGGAGGGGGTTTTTGCTGGGCGGTTGCTACCGGTTGGGCCCCCCCATTTTATTTGGGGCTTTGCGGTGGCAGCCGGGGTTTGCGGGTTGGAAACCAAAATCGTTTCCGAAAAATCTTTATGTGGGGCACAAAAGGGGTCGGGCAGGGGGCCCAATGGTTCAAAGGGCCTTTTGGACGGGCGGGAAGGTGGGGGCGGGCGGGCCGGGGTTTTTCGGGTCGAAAAAAAGTACCCAAGGGTCTGGTACACGGAAAGGCGAAAATACATTTTGGGAAAACGTTTTAGCTAAGGAAAGGGGAACTAGATCCAGCAAGGAGTGTTATTTGGGACTTTCCCTTTAAGTGGGGGAAAAGAAACCTTTGGCTTTTTCCAAATTTAAACGGGGCGCCGGGCCCCTTTTAAATCCCCCGAGAACGAGCCGCGGGGGCCTTAAGGAAACAGGAAACCGGGGCCCCCTGGGCCGGGCAGGGGAGGCGGAGGGGAAAGGGAGCGGGTTTGGGTTTGAGCCCTGGCAGTTAAAAACCCCCCGGTCGCCCCACGGCCAGCGGGGGGGCACCCGCCCCCCGGGGGGCACCCGGGGGGGGGGGGCCCCGGGGTGCGCCCGCGGCCCGGGGGCCCCGGGGTTTTTTGGGGGTGCCGTGCAGTACCCCCCCCCCTTAGGTCTCCCCCTCTTTTTAGGTAAAAGAATTTAGGAAAAGGGGTTGGAAAATTCAGGATTTGGGACTCTGGTTCCCAGGCCCCCCTTCTTGGGGCCCCGAAGCCCTCCCAATAACAAGAAATAACTGCTTACCCCTGCCGATCTTCAGGGTCTGGGATGCCCCTTTTTCACTTTCAAAGACACCCGGGGGTTTAGCATCGAAAGATTGAGCGCGCCCCTTTTGGGGGGAACCCGGTTGGGGGACCAAGGCTTCGGGGGGAAAAACTTTAAAAGGCGTTGGGGGCCCCGGGAAAGAAGGGGAAAGACGGTTTATGGGGACACCGGGTTCAGTTGTCGCAAAATTCTGGGGCCCCAAAAACCCGGCCCCCCAAAATTTAAAAAGGGGGATTTTGGGGGCTTTATGTCCCTTAGAAAGACCAAAACCCCCCTTTTCCCTTTGGGAGGAAACGGGGGGGAAAAGGTCTTTTCCTTCTTGCCCAGCCTGGGCCCTTTTACGGGCGAAGCCTGGGTAGGGCTTGTGGGTCTCTCCCCAAAAATTGGCCCTTTATACCCTAAACCTGATTGCCCACGGGGGGGGGACCTCGGAGGAGGAAGCCAGGGGGGGGGGGGGCTTTGGGGTGACGGCCATAGACCACCAAAAAGGGGAAAACGGCCGTAGAGTGGGGGGTTTCCCGATGATTAAAAGGGAGAACTCTGCCCAAGGTAGCAACTCGGACCAGTTGTCCTGTCTTTCCGGAACGAAGTCCCGTGATATCTCCCAAGATTTTTTTTAAACCCTTCTCCACCTGTCCTTTGTCGGGGGTTGATATGGGGGAAGAAAAATCCAGCTTTTTTGCAACCGGGAACCAGAGCACGCCGGGAAAAATTTTGGGAGAAAAACCCGGGACCCCTTTCCGGCCCGGAGACGATGGGGGAAGGAAAAGGGCCATGGGGGAAAAGATGTGATGGTAGAAGTATCCCCCAAATTTGGGGGAGCAGGGGAGCCCAGGAAGCGGCACCAAAGTGGGACATTTAGAAAATCGGTTTTGCCCAACCCAGATGCCCGGGATTTCCCCCGGGACGAAGGAGGGGGTCCGGGGGAAAAAATTTCCTTTCCTTGTGTTTTTCCATGGAGATTCTGGAATGGCAAAAGGACTAAGGACCAGGGGGCCCTTTATGGCGACAAACCCCTTGTTTTGGGCAAAATGTGGTGCGGGGGAAAGAACAAAGTCCTTGGGGTCTTGGAGCGGGGTTTGGGGCCACCAGTGGGGACGTGAGTGGAGCTGGGGAATTTTTGGGACCCCGGGGTGGCCGGCCAAAAGAGAGCTATTGCCCCCAACCCAAAAATTTCCCCCTGAGGGCGGGGCGCAAAATTGGGTTCTGCTGGGGGAAAACCGCTCCCGGAGTTTCCCCCGGGGGGCCAAACTTTGGGACCAGCGTTTTCAGGACGGATATGCTGAGGAAGGGGGTTCCTCCCCGGTAACGTCAAAAAAAGGGGGAGAGGGGCATCCGCCTTAAAATTTTTCTGGGCCCCGGTGGGAAAGGGGAAATTTTAAAAATAAAAACGAGAGAAAAAAAGGGGACCCCCGGGCCGGGCAGGATTTAGGGCTGAGCCGTCTGTTGGTTTTTGCAGTTTTTTGGTCTGTAAAGAGTAAAATAGGATGTGAGCTCCCCCCAAGGGAGATGTCCCCCAAATCCCCCGGGGGCCCAAATTTTTAAATGGAAAACAGCCCCGGGATCCCCAAATGGCGTAATTACGTTCGGGCCGGGAAAGGAAAAAATTTTTAAAGAAAGAAACCGCATATGACGGTTTTTCCCTTTTAAAGGCCCCCTTCGGGGTCGGGGACCGGCCCCGCTCCCCACGGAAGAGGCATCTCCCTTTCCAGGCTGAAGGGTCTCTAAAGGACCCGGGGAGGACCAAAAGGGTGCGGAGGAGAAGGCAGACTTTAATTGGGGGAACGCCCCCTCGGGCAGATGGGGACCAGCATCTAGGATTAGCTTCTTTTTGGGTGAGAGCCACAATGGGAGCCACTATGTAGAAAAAATGGGGAAAAAAAAACTTTCCCGGGAGTAGTTTGGGGGAAAACCTAGAAAACGTTTGAATCGCCCCGGAGACCGACGGGCCGGCCCCCTGTTTGGGGTCGCTGGGGTTTCGCAGGATCCAACTGAAGGCCTCGATCAGAGCTTGTACCCCCGGGAAAGGGAAAGGGTGGCCTGGGGAACCGACATTCTCTCCGGTTTTGGATTTTCAGTGGGTTTTCCCGAGGATTTGCAAAAGCTTTGGGGTACTTGTCTCCGGGGGGCCTGTATGTCAGGGGGAAAAAAACAAAAAATCGCCAGGTTAAAACAAAACGCGGTTTTTCACAGGGCCCGGAACACGTCTTTTACAAACTTGGGGAAAAAAGGCCCGGGGGGGGTTTATAGCCCAAAAAAGGCATCCGAGGGTATTCGAAATGCCCCCCTCTCGTGTGTTGAAAAGCCGTTTTCCCTTTTCCCCCCCTCGAAATTTGATGGGTTTAGGCCCCCCAAATAGATCCAACTTGGAAAACACTCTAGCCCCCTTGGGGAGGGCAAAAAAAGCTCCGAGATAGTGGGAGGGGTACGGTTTTTTTTAAAGGTGAAACTTTTTTTTGACCCCTAATTATGCCCCGGACGGAGAGAAACCTCCTTCTTCTGCACGAAGAAAAACCCCGGGTCCGGTGGGGAGGGGGGGGCTTATGGATGAAACCTTTCTGCAGATTCTCCAGAAAGTTTGGGGCCCAAAATGGCCTGAGTCCCCCGGCCCCGGACAGTGGGGTAGAAACCCCCCCCGGGAGGACTGGTTTTTTGGGAAAGGGGTCAATAGGGGTCATAACCCATTTTGGTGGCAGCGAATCGCCTCCTTCTCGGGGAATACTTCCCCCCAAAATCCTGGTACTTTGGCCGGGAAACCCGGGAATGTTTTGACAAGCGGGACGGAGAATTTGGGAGGCACCGGGGTGGTACCTCCAAGCAAACGGGGTTTTGGGGATTCCGGGCCCCCCGCAGGACCCTTTGCCCGTCTTCCCAAACGAGGGGTTTGGGGCGTAGGGCCTTTCAGCCAGGGGAAACCCCCAAAGGATAAGGCCCAGGGAAGCCCGGGGCCCGAAAAATTGGGAAACCCAATCCCTTTTTTTAAAGCAGAGCCCCCCCAAAGGAGAGTCACCGGCCGGGTTTTTGTACCGGATGGGTCAGTGAGGAGCTCCCCCCTGAACCCAAAAAAGATAAGCAGCGGGGTTTTTCCAGCCGGACTACAGGTAACCCGGGACCGGGTTTTCCAACGAGGCTTTAAAATGAAAGTTCCCCGGGAGATCCCGGGCCAGGGGAAAGGGAGAAATCCGGAAAAAGGACCAGATCAAAGTCCCCCTCTATGGATCATCAAAAGTGGAGAGGAGGGAAAATGCACCCAGGGCCGCCTCTCCCCCCCGGCACCTAGGTGAAAAGGGTTTTCCCCGGCCCCGGGGGAAGGGAAAAGGGAAAAAGTTTTGCGGAAGTGGTTTCCCGGGGGGTGGCCCCAGTAGAGGCAAAAGCTCTCTGCCCGGGCGGCGGTTTAGTTTTTGCTCCTTTAAGTGAGCCCGGTCCCCCTTGCTTCGGGTTTCCCCTCTGAGGTTTTAGGAGGTGGGGAAATTTGAGAATGCTGGAAAAAACAGGAGGCCGGTTGGGAAACGCCGAGGGGGACCCCCCAAAAAAAAACCCCCCCCCCGGGGGTCTTTTTTCTTTGGGGAAAATCCCCTGCCTCTTTTCCCCGGGAAACCCTTTCATTTAATTCGAGTTTGCCCAGATGGATTTTAAATTTGTTTTTTGGGGAGGGCGGAAAGGGCTTTGGGTGCCAAAAGGGGTCTTTTAAAACCCCCGGACAGAACCCTTCTTGAAGGGTTGCGCAGAGGGGGGCAATGTTTCCATGCGAGCTTTCCCAAGCCCCGGGGCGGAATTTTAACCCCCATAGTCACCCACAGAAGCTCGGGCCCCGGGGGCGGAGGCTCAAAAAAGGGCGGGCTCGGCGGAAAGGGGGCCCCGTGCCCGGGTCCTTGGGGAAAACGGTGGGGGGAATTCCCGGAGGAAGGTCGGGAGGTCCGCAGTACAGTTCCCTTTTGCCCGAGGGGGGGTTTCCCCCAAACCAGGGCCCTTTCCCCAAAGTAGACTCCCAACAAAAGGGCCAAACCTTGACCTCTTTTTTGGGGGAAAATGATTTCCGCCCTCACTCCACTTTCATTGGGGCAAGGTAACGAAAAACCCCCGGAGAGTTGGGGGTCACCGGCAAAGCTGGGGGGTAAGGGAGCCGAAAATTTGGGTCCCACGGGGGGCCAAAGGAAATGCAAGATTTTAACGGAGCCCCCACGGATGGGGGCGGAGACTGGGTGCTGGGATGCAAGAAGCTGACGCATCATGGGGTGAGTGGGCCCCAAATGCGGGCCTTGTTTTTGCGATTTTGTTTTCGATTGCTGGGCAACAATCGTCGTTTAATCCGTGGAAAGCTTTGGGAGGGGCCCCCTTGGCCCCGGGGCCATGGTGGAAACCCAAAATTTAAGGGCTGGGTAGTGGATCCGCCCGGAACCCCCGCAAGCCCATTGGGATTAAGGGCCCCGCCAGAAAAACGGAATTAAGGGAGCCCCCGGGTTTTTACCAGAGCCCCCCCGCAAAGCGGGATGGGCTTTTCTGCGGCGTTTAGGCTACCCGGGCGGGCCCCCCTGGGGTGACTTGCTTGCGGTGGCAAACCGAGGTGCAGCGTGGGACCGAAACAAGTCCGAGGTTGTATTCGGGGGGAGGGAGAAGGGCAGGACAGGCGGCAATGGTTTGAGGTTTGAGGAAGGCAGGAAGGGGCGGGGCAGGCCGGCAAAAGGGGCGGATTTGAGAAACGTAGGGAAAGAGGTCTGGGACACGGAAAAGGGGGAAAAACACCTTTTGGGGAAAGCTTTAGCTAAGGCACGAGGCAAAAAATAGATCCGCAAGGAGTTTTTAGTGGGACGTGCCCTTTAAAGGGGGTTGGGCTTTCCCACAAAGAAAAAGCTTTCCCAAAATTTTTAGGGGAAAAAACAAAATAAAAACATTTTCCAAATATTTTTGCATTGTTCCTCCTTTTTTCCCCAAAAGAAACAAGGAAATTTTTTAAACCCCCATGGCTATTTTAGTTCCCCCAGTAAAATGACCTGTAAAAAAAATCTCCTTTGGGGTGTTTTGTTTTAATGAGATAACAGAGAGTTTTAGGGCATCCACAGGTCTGCAGGGGTCAGTCAGTGTCCCCTTTTCTGGGCCCGACAGTAAAAAAATTGATTTTTCAAGTAACCCTCTGTAAATTTGGGTTTTGTTTTTGGGGGCAATAAGAAGGGCCTTGGAGTAGTTTTTAGGGAAGGTAATTTTAATCTAATTAAAATTTTGGGAAAACCCCAATGTAAACTGTACAAACAAGGGGGCTTATGCAAAATTTTTATGAACCCGGGAAATGCAGAGAATTTTTTTCATGCATTTTTTGAAAAACCCCCGGGGAGACAAAAACCTTTTAAATAGGGGAAGCGCCGGGATTTAGCCAAAATTAAACCGGGGGGCTGGCCCTTTAAATCCTTTGAAAAAGCGCCGCCCCCCGCCTTAGGACACAGGCACGCGCGCCCTGGGCCCGGGAGAGGACGCGGCGGACAGGAGCGGGGGTTAGGTGAGTCCCCGGCAGTTGCGACCCCCGGGTCTTTCCCCCGGCCGGCGCAAACCCCCCCCCGGCGGGCACCCGGGGAGGGGGTCATGGGTGCGCCCGCGGCCCGCGGGCCGAGGAGCAGGGGGTGCCGTGACAGTAAGAAATAAAGTAAAAAACACACACACCACCCTTTCATCATTATAAAGGCTGGTCATTGTCGGTGACCCAAAAAATAGATATATCATTTTAAAATGCGTACACTATTCTTAAGCTTTATTTACCCAATGAGGGGCGAAGCCAAAGCCCTTTTGTTAAAGCCACAATGTCCAAAGCACAAAAATTATATAACAGAGTTTTAATTGTTTGTGGAGACTTTAACTCTGTGATAGATTAGCAAACGGATAAATCCCGTGGTTGTGTCTGCTATGCATCAGATAATCTCCAAAAAATTGGGAATCTCGCAAGAGAACAAAGAGTGTCACCTGCTGCAGACGGTGTCACAAGGGGGCCCTTATTTGTTCTGGGGTCTATGAGAGTAGGACGATGCCCAAGTAGTTGGCTTGGGATCCCTTACTGAAGCTAGTACTTTGCTATAGATATAAGGCTCTCCTGTTAATAGGTGGGGTTCCACCAGACTTGATGATAGAAAGGGAGTTATTCCTTCTTTCAGAAGCAAAAAGGGTTAAATGATGAGGATAGAGATCAGGTTTTTAAATAGTGTGTATAGAGGTTTAAAAGTTAGAATATAATAAAAGTACGTTTTAGTGTTTAATAGATAGAGAACTGATAGAGTTTAAGTTTGCCTATGGAAAAATAGTAAATATAGTGCTATGCATCAGAACTTGGAAATTATGGGCGACACTTATGAATGGGGCTGCACTAGTTTTCTGGTGTACTTTGCGGCAAAAAGAATGTATGAACAGGTGCACTCCAAACTTTGGCACAATAGGTGCCTTTGTATGCGCCAAACACACTTTTTAATGCGCTAAAGATTTGGAGTGTTCTGGGGGCGTCATACCACATATATAGAATTAGACACATTTATAATTGTTTAACGCCAAACCTAGGTGCCTAATAGTTAGAACAGCCAGAAAAGGTTATAGGTGGTCTGCCTGAGGCCAGACTTGTCGCATTGGCGCTACAATGCACCTGTATGTATGAATTGCAGAAGAATAGGTTCATACATTCTGACGCATTCTACACTGCCTTTAAGCTATTTAGAACTAGCTTGTCGGTCCCAGGACTCATACATGTCGCCTTATGTTCTAGAAGAGAATTTACATGATCCCTGGGTTACGAATATTCGGGAGAAAAAGACTATATCTTCTTTTGGGGTCCCAAGAATACCCACTCAAGAATCAACTTTTTTTCTAGTAGATAGGCGCTCACTTATGCATGCTGAAAAAAAAAAACGAAATTGGAGTCATTACATGGTTAGACCATGTGCTTTTATGCTTATACTTATCTGACTCTATCCCTTCCTGCTCCTATTTTCTTTGGAGACTGGATCATTATATGAAAAAGTTCCCCATAGCTGTAGCAGAAATATCTAAGACATTGAAATAATTTTTTGATATTAATGCTTCCTCAGCTCCATCGACAGAATCTCTTTGGTGTGCCCATAAGGCATACATAAGAGGCATTTTCATGAAGATTGCAGCTAGAGAAAAAAGTCTTGGGAAGCTGAAATTAATAAGATCAGATACTTCTAGATGCTGATTTTAAAACAAACCTTACCTCAGACATTAAAGATAAACTAACGAAACAAATGAACTCATTAAGAGGCCTTTATTAAAAAAAAAACATGAGAATCAAGTAGCTAGAATTAAATGTAATTTTTATATTCAAGCAGATCATCCAACCAAATTGCTAGTATGCAGAGTTAAGACTTTCTAAGCCCGTTCAAAAATATCTTAGCTTTCTTTTTCAAATAATAACAAAATAAATAATCCTCTGGATATATGGCGCCACTACTCCTTGTGACCGGCCCCCTGCCCCATCCGGGGGTC
>JAODAL010081497.1:0-11888 GCA_025379985.1 Phyllomedusa bahiana | reverse complement strand
TGGTTTTTTTGGTCCAAATTACTTGGGGAAGAATCACTTTTAAAAAACAGCTATTTCCGGGGTGCACCGGCCTGTAGGGTGTGTGAAGGTTGTCCATGCTTAAATATCCAGAGGGAGCTTGGTTTGGTTTTCAAAACAATGTTGTGTTTTAGTATGACACGCAGATGACTGCCGCCGCTCTTAGAATCGCTTTACTATAAAAATCCCTGGGCACTTAACAGGGCAAAACTGACCAAAAAACTGAAGTGGGAATGTAGCCTGATAAATTCATCGCAGCGCCAGCTGGCAAAAAACAAGCTGAGGGCTCAGGTGGCAACATCAGTAGGCCACAGAGTGTGTAGGTCACGGCAGCAGCCACAGCAGCAGCATGAGGTAGACAGTGGCAAAATTGACATTCTGGAGGTGGCAAAAACAGGAGTAGGCCACAGAGTGGCTGTAACCAGGCGCCCCGCAGCCCTTGGTCCTGGCTGCGGGCGCTCTCGTATCCCTACACTTTCCCCTAGTGCGGGGATGAGTGGCGCTGTGGCCGGGGGGCGGCCGGGGCTCACTCGTGCCCCCGCGGCGTCCCACTTACCCAGCCACGCTCCTGCTTCCCCGGTCTTCCCATCGGGCGGGGCGCGCCCCATTCCCAGGGCGCGCGCGCGGCTCTCTGAAAAAAAAGGGCCAGTGCCCCGGGTAATTGGTTGATTCCCGGGGCCCTGACCCAATATTTTGGGGTAACGCCCCAACTCCCGCTGGATCTTTAGTGTTAGTAGCCTTTGAGAAAGGTTTATCTGAGTCTCATCCTGATTTCCGGTACCAAACCCTTCTCGCACCCCTGACCCGAACCTTTGCCCTCCCCCAACCCCCCGGCCTGTCCCGAATACGACCCCTATTTTAAATGTTTCTGAAACCCCCGCATACTTCGGTGCCTCCGCAAGCAAGTATGTCGGGGGGTAGCGACCTAGTAGAAATCCCCCGCACAAGTCAATCCCGCTTTGAGGGGCTCTATTTTTAAAAAATACCTATTTGGACTCCGCTCCTGGGGTGGTTTACACCCCCCCTTGCGGGGGTCCGTGGATCCCCTCCATACCCGGTTACAGTGCACAATGACGAGAGTGGGGGTGTGGCAGCGCAGCATGAGGAAGACAGTGGCACAATGACATTTGGAGGAGGCAAAAACAGGGTAGCCACAGAGGGGCCAATGACAGATTTGGGGAGGGCACGGGGGGAAAACAGCAGCGCATGGGGTCAACAGTGGCACAATGCTTTTGGGGAAATTGGCAAAAACAGAAGTAGGCCAAAGAGTGGCACAATGTCACTGTGTGGGGTCACGCAGCAGCCACAGAGCCATGAGGTCAAAAAGGGGAAAATGACAGATTGTGTAGGTCACGGCAGCGCCACAGCAGCAGCAGGGGAAAGACGTGGCACAATGACATTCGGGAGGGGGAAAAAACAGGAGTAGGCCACGAGGGGAAAAAAATGACACAGAGGGGAGGGGTTTCGGGAGAAAAGGCAGCAGCATGAAATCGGCAGGGCACAATGACATTTAGGGGGAAAAAAAACGGGGAGTAGGCCACAGAGTGGCTGTAACCAGGGCCCGCAGCCCTTGGTCCTGGCTGGGGCGCTCTGTACCCTACACTTTCCCTAGTCGGGGATGATGGCGCCGGGGCCCGGGGGGGCGGGGCCCCCGGGGGGGGGTTTAAGGTTGTGGGGCCCCCCGGGGGGGCCGCGCGGGGTCCCCCGTTCCTAGGGCGGCGCGCGCGCCGGCTCTCTGAAATTTAAAGGGCCAGTGCGCCGGTAATTGGTTGATTGCCGGGCACTGACCCTATATATTGGTAACGCCTCCAGCACGTCCCCGCTGGATCTTTAGTGTTAGTAGCCTTCTGAGAAAGCGTTTATCTGAGTCTCATCCTGATTTCCGTGTACCGAACCTTCTCGCCTACGTCCTACGACCACGAACCTTTGACGCCTGCCCCAACCTTACCGCCTGTCCCCGAATACGAGCCTATCTTAATGATTCTGTACCACGCTATACTTCGGCTGCCTCCGCAAGCAAGTCATGTCAGGGGTAGCGACCTAGTAGCAATCCGCCGCAGCAAGTCAATCCCGCTTTGCAGCGGGCTCTAGTGAAAACCGTACCTACTTGGACTCCGCTCCCTGGCGTGGCTTACACCACCGCTTGCGGGGGTCCAGTGGATCCACTACCATACCCGTTACAGTGGCACAATGACAGAGAGTGGAGGTGATGGCAGCAGCAGCATGAGGTCAGACAGTGGCACAATGACATTCTGGAGGAGGCAAAAACAGGAGTAGTCCCCAGAGTGGCACAATGACAGAGTGTGGAGGGCACGGCAGGAGCAACAGCAGCAACATGAGGTCAGAGAGTGGCACAATGACAGAGTGTGGAGGGCACGGCAGAAGCAACAGCAGCAGCATGAGGTCAGACAGTGGCACAATGACATTCTGGAATTGGCAAAAACAGAAGTAGGCCACAGAGTGGCACAATGTCACAGTGTGTAGGTCACGGCAGCAGCCACTACAGCATGAGGTCCGAAGTGGCACAATGACAGAGTGTGTAGGTCACGGCAGCAGCCACAGCAGCAGCATGAGGAAAGACAGTGGCACAATGACATTCTGGAGGTGGAAAAAACAGGAGTAGGCCACAGAGTGGCAAAATGACACAGAGTGGAGGGGATGACAGGAGCAAAGGCAGCAGCATGAAATCAGGCAGTGGCACAATGACATTCTGGAGGTGGCAAAAACAGGAGTAGGCCACAGAATGGCACAATAGAGAGTGGAGGTGACGGCAGCAGCAGCATGAGGTCATAGAGTGGCACAATGACAGTGTGGAGGTTTGGGGGGCAATACCATCCCCTGGTAAAAATGGTTGATGGGGAGATGGAGGAAACTGTTCAGCAGTTTGTGGCATCAGACGAGGTGGCGGCATCGAAAAAGTGTCTGAGGCAGGTAGTTTGAATACAGACTCATTTCTCAAAGTTTTGGTGAGGCGTTATGGCTGATGTAATCTGACGCCTAAGGCATTGGTGTGTGGAAATCCTGGCCAATCCATGCTTGATTAATCTTGACAAAGGTCAGTCGTTCCACATTTCCCATGGACAAGCGGGTTCTCCTTGGGGTAAAGATGGCCCGCGCCGCACTGAACACCTGATTTGATGCCACACTACTGGCCGGGCAGGACAGCTTCTCCCCTGCAAACTCGGCAAGTAGCGGCCACACATCCAGTTTGGCTGCCCAGTAGTCCAGCGGATCTTCTAACTGGGGTGGCAGAGTGCTGTCCAAGTAGGCCACCACATCGATTTCTTGCTGCATGACGCGGAGCAGTTCCTCCCCTGTGTGACTTCGTTCGCCGAGGCGAGCCAGGTGTAGAACTGCGTGACACCGCTGTGCCCTACACATGTGGTATGATGGAGCAGCACTTGTGGAGGCTGATATGGTGGTGGTAGTGTAGGAGGAGGAGGCGGACATTGGCGCAGGAGCAGCAGTTTGACAACGTGGAGGAGAAAGCGGCGTCTCCTGTCCAAGTTGTTGGTGTGCCTGGGCAGGAAGCACATTCACCCAGTGGGCTGTAAAGGACATGTACTGGCCCTGACCGTAGTTACAGCTCCACACGTCCGCGCTGCCGTGCACCTTGGAACAAACCGATAAGCTCAAGGACTAGCCCACCTTCTGTTCTACATATTTGTGAAGTGCTGGTACTGCCTTTTTGGAAAAGAAATGACGGCTTGGAACTCTCCACCTCAGCTCGGCACAAGCCATTAGTTCTCTGAATGCTGCAGAGTCCACCATTTGGAAAGGGAGGGACTGAAGTACCAACAACTTGGACAGGAACACGGTCAGCTTCTGCACCTGAGGATGGTTGGACGCATACTGTTGTCTCTTTTCAAACGCCTCGTTGAACGACTGCTGGCGCCATGAGTAGCGAGGAGCAGGAGCATCTGGACCGGGAGATGATGTCAAAGAGAAACAGCTCCCTTCTGCAGAGGTGGTGGAGCCTTGACTGGCTGCAATGGCATGAGTGCCACTGGCTGCTGCAGCTGCGTTAGGATGGACCACCACATCTGAGCCACGGTTCTCCCAGGCCACTGGCTGGTGACGCTACATGTGTTGACGCAGGGCCGTGGTGCCAACGTTAGCTCCCTGGCCACGCTTCACTTTCTGCCCTCAGTTTCTACATATACCCATATTCGACTCCTCCGGTGTCTTAGCAAAGAACTGCCACACCGCTGAGTAGCTGATGTTACCGCTAACGTTCCGCACTGAGTGACTACTACCGCCGCTGCCTCGCTGAGTCCCTGTGCCGCTACTTTCTTGGACCTGCAAAGCGGGTTTTCTACCCCGTGGCCGCTTGGCTCCTGACCTCACATTGCTGCTACCCTGCTGACTCACGGCCACACAACCCACTTGCTGGCTGCGCCGCTACCTGGCGCGCAAGCTGACGCCCTCTTCTCCTGACGATGATGAAGCCCTTGCTTCACCCGGCTCCCTAGTGAGGTCGGCTACATCATCATCGATTTGTGTTTCATTGTCACTGCTGTCCTCATCACTGGTCTTGGTATGCAGAGGCTGACTCCTCACAACATGACTACCCATGCCACTCTCTACATATATACTTTGCCGCCTACTTCAAGAAGCAGAAGATATTGGCCCCATTTCTTCGCTGCCAAGTAGCTGCTGACTGCCCTCTTCAAATTGTTCATCCTCGATGTATAGTGGCGCTGAGCCCAGACCACATAGTAGATCACTGGCTAAGGGAACCGGATGGGACAGAGGCGGGTTGAGGACAGGTGAGGACCGCTGACCCGCTCCCGGGCCATGCCAACTAAGGGTTGTGTCTGACGTTCCCACCGACTCTTGGCTGGGGTTATCAGATGTCATCTGGGAGGAAGTGGATGACCTAGTCAACCAATCAAGAACCAATGGGTTTCTTAACCACACACGGCCGCTAGATGACACCGGCAGTACTGGCCTCACCGAGTGACCCTTGCTGCGACATCCCCTTGCTGTGCTGCGACTAGAGATGGGAGAAGTTCTCAAAAATTTGTTTCGGTCCGAATTACTTCGGGATGAATCGCGTTACAAAACAGCTATTTCCAGGCTGCACAGAGCCTGCAGGGTGCTGTAGAACATTGTGCCATGCTTAAATATGCAGAGGGAGCTTGGTTTGCTCCTCATACAATGTTGTGTTTTAGTATGACACGCACATGACTGCCGCCGCTCTTAGAATCGCTTCACTATAAAATTCCCTGGGCACTTAAGAGGACAAAAGTGACCAAAAAACTCAAGCGGGAATGTAGCCTGATAAAGTCATGGCAGCAAAAGCTGGAAAAAAAACAAGCTGAGGGCTCAGGTGGCAACATCAGTGACAGAGTGTGGAGTTGACGGCAGCAGCCACAGCAGCATGAGGTCAGAGAGTGGCACAATGACATATTGGATGTGGGAAAAACAGGAGTAGGCCACGGAGTGGCATAATGACAGAGAGTGGAGGGCACGGCAGCAGCCAAAGCAGCAGCATGAGGTCAGACAGTGGCACAATGACATTCTGGATGTGGCAAAACAGTAGTAGGCCACAGAGTGGCACAATGACAGAGAGTGGAGGTCACGGCAGCAGCAGCATGAGGTCAGAGAGTGGCACAATGACATGCTGTAGGTGGCAAAAACAGAAGTATGCCACAGAGTGGCACAATGACACAGAGTGGAGGTCACGGCAGCAGCAGCATGAGGTCAGAGAGTGGCACAATGACACAGTGTGGTGGGCACGGCAGCAGCCACAGCAGCAGCATGAGGTCAGACAGTGGCACAATGACATTCTGGAGGTGGCAAAACAGTAGTAGGCCACAGAGTGGCACAATGACAGAGAGTGGATGTGACGGCAGCAAGAGCATGAGGTCAGAGAGTGGCACAATGACAGAGAGTGGAGTTCACAGCAGCAGCAGCATGAGGTCCGAGAGTGGCACAATGACATTCTTGAGGTGGCAAAAACAGTAGTAGGCCACAGAGTGGCACAGTGACAGAGAGTGGATGTGACGACAGCAAGAGCATGAGGTCAGAGAGTGGCACAATGACACAGTGTGGATGTCACAGCACCAACAACAGCAGCAGCAGCATGAGATCATAGAGTGGCACATTGACAGAGTGTGGAGGTGTGTGGCAATACCAGTCACTGGTAAAAATGGTGGTAGGCACATGGAGAAACTGTCAGCAGATGTGTGGCATCAGGCGGGTGGCGGCGTCAGAATAGTGGTTGAGGCAGGTAGTTTGAACACAGACTCATTTCTCACAGTTTGGGTGAGGCGTCATGGCTGAAGTAATCTGACGCCTAAGGCATTGGTGTGTGGAAACCCTGGCCGATCCACGCCTGATTCATCTTGACAAAGGTCAGTCATTCCACATTTCCTGTGGACAAGCGGGTTCTCCTTGGGGTAACCATGGCCTCTGCCGCACTGAACACCCGCTCTGATGTCACACTACTGGCCGGGCAGGACAGCTTCTCCACTGCAAACTCGGCAAGTTGCGACCTCACATCCAGTTTGGCTGCCCAGTAGTCCAGCGGATCTTCTAACTGGGGTGGCAGAGTGTTGTCCAAGTAAGCCACCACCTGTTGGTTCAGGGTCTGCTCCAGGTCCTACTGCTGCTGGCGGCTGCCCTCCTCACTAGGCGGGTGAAGGAAGCTGCTCATCAGTGACTCCAGACTTAGGTTGCTGCTGATGGAGCTGGTACTGCTCCTACCTCCCCACCTTCCCCCAACAGCTGCGGCAGTAGTATGTGAGCGTCAAAGAAACCCCCGGTCAGACCTGTCAGAGGAGGGACGGTGCCGCACATAGGCAGCGGCCAACTGACTACGGAGGATTTCCCTATAGTATTTTAGTTTTTCCTCCCTCTCTGCAGCTGGGAAAAAAGTCTCCCATTTTGGACCGGTAGTGAGGGTCCAATAGGGGGGAGAGCCAGAAGTCATCCCTCTGCCGGATGGTGACTATTCGGCTGTCACTAGCCAGGCAAATCAGCATGCTGCGGGCTATCTGCACAAGTGACTCCGAGTGGCTCCCTGCCTCCATCTCCACTGTATACTGCCACAGTGCTTGTGGGTCATCTGCCTCGTCTCCCTCATCTCCATCTACCTCCTCCAGCTGATCCTGCTCCTCCTCTCTTGTCACCTGGGTAGAAAATCCACTCATTTCACCAGACAATGCTTCTGCTCCAATGTCCTACTCCGCCTCCTCCTCCAGTTCAGTCCCCTCTGGACTCATGTGGCCGTGAGATGTAGTCGCCACGTCTCCAGTCCCCTGCCCAGACAGATTTTTCAGCATCTGTTCTAGGACATGAAGCAGTGGCTTTGTAGGAATGGATGAAGTGCATGCACAGTTTCCTGGCCATTTTCAGAATCTTCTGAAGATCGGTGAAAGACTTCAGGAAGGTTTTCACAACCGGGTTGAACACGTGCGCCATGCAGGGCAGCGGGGACACCATGTTACTCCCATTGTCTCTCACCATGGTTCCGATTTGCAGTTGGCGCGGAGAAAGCCACACATCAATTTCTTGCTGCATGACGCGGAGCGGTTCCTCCCCTGTGTGACTTCGTTCGCCGAGGCAAGCCAGCTGTAGAACTGTGTGACACCGCTGTGCCCTACACATGTGGTATGATGGAGCAGTACTTTTGGAGGCTGAGATGGTTGTGGTGGTGGTGGAGGAGGAGGAGGCGGACATTGGTGCAGGAGCCACAGTTTGACAATGTGAAGGAGAAAGCGGCGTCTCCTGTCCAAGTTGTTGGTGTGCCTAGGCAGGAAGCACATTCACCCAGTGGGCCGTAAAGGACATGTACTGGCCCTGACCGTAGTTACAGCTCCAGACGTCCATGCACCTTGGAACAAACCGATAAGCTCAAGGACTGGCCCACATTCTGTTCTACATATTTCTGAAGTGCTGGTACTGCCTTTTTGGGTTGCTGGTCAACACACGGCCGCTAGATGACAGCGGCAGTTGTGGCCTCACTGAGTGACCCCTGCTGCGACATCCCCTTGCTGTGCTGCTACCTGGGCCTGTTCCAGGAATGTTTGTGCCACTGCCACTCTCAGGTGCAGAGCCTGCCACCTCTCTGTCTGACATACTGTTTGTTCTAAAATGTACAGACACTGTTTGATGAAGATATCTGTATATGATAAATACACACCCTGTATTTGACTCCAAATGAACCCAGTAACAAGCTTGGGTAACCGTTGGATATAAATTGCGCTCCACAAATGGCCAGGAAAAATTTACTTGTATGTGGCGTTTAAAAACACTGTGTATTTTACTGAATATAAAAGCACAAACACCTTCGTTTATGAATTATACTACAGGCAAACTTGCTTCTTTGGCGGTGAAAAAGAAAGTTTCTTTTTGTGATCACAACAGCAGAACAACGCTTAATTAACCCCTGGATGTAAATTGCGCAAAAGAAATGAGCAACCAAAAATTACCAGCTTTGCAGCGTGTTAAAATGGCGTGTATTTTACGGTACAGAACAACAGAAAAACTTGTAATTAACCTTCGGTTGTGAATTATGCTACAGGCAAAATGTCTTTTTTGGTGGTGAAAAAGAACGTTTCTTTTAGTGACCACAACAGCAGAACAACGCTTAATTAACCCCTGGATGTAAATTGCGCAAAAGAAATGAGCAACCAAAAATTAAGTGGTATTTTTATTGTAAAAACGCAGTTTTTTTAAATGAATAAAACAGGAACAGGCTTAGATCACCCTTGGATATTCAATGTGCTGTGAGCAGATAGCATTAAAATGTATATGCAGCTGTATTTGACGCACACTGGACTTCAGTTCCAATACCCCACAAAATCAGAAATAGAACGTAAGAGAAGCAGTCTCTGAGACAAGCTGTGACACCCCCCAAAAATTGCTGTATAAAAATGAGTTCTTTTAGTATCAGCTATCATAAGCAGCCGCGGCAGCACCTTCCCTACTCAGTACAATGAGAGTGGTATGAGCTCCCCGCGTCGCGCCCGGACTTATATAGTGCGGTGACGTCACAGAATCCTGCCGGTCTCTGATTGACTTCATCTCTGCATATGTCATGCAGGCTATGCCCTTCTTCCTCCCAGAGTTCTTTGCCCCATGTAACGCCATGTGCTCGCAGCCATTTTATCAATCAAAAGCATGCTTCGTTCCTGCGAATCACCCCAAATGATAAATACACACCCTGTTTTTGACTCCAAATGAACCCACTAACAAGCTTGGGTAACCCTTGGATATAAATTGCGCTACACAAATGGCCAGGAAAAATTTACTTGTAAACATTGTGTATTTTACTGAATATAAAAGCACAATCAGGCTTAATTAACCTTTGGATATGAATTATGCTACAGGCAAAATTTCTTCTTTGGCGTTGAAAAACAACGTTTCTTTTACTGAATACAACTGCAGAAAAATACTTAGTTAACCCTTGGATGTAAATTGCGCAAAATAAATGAGCAACCAAAAATTAAGTGGTATTTGGATTGTAAAAACGCTGTTTCTTTAACTGAATACAACAGCAACAGGCTTAGATATCCCTTGGATATTCAATGTGCTCAAGAACTGAGCAGATAGCATTAAAATGTATTTGCAGCTGAATTGGAGGCACACTGGACTTCAATTCCAATACCCCACAAAATCAGAATTAGAACGTAAGAGAAGCAGTCTCTGAGACAAGCTGTGACACACCCCCCAAAAAATCGCTGTATAAAAGTTAGTTCTTTAGTATGAGATATCAAGAGCAGCCGAGGCAGCACCTTCCCTAATCAGTACAGTGAGAGGAGTGTGAGCTGCCAGCGTCGCGCCCAGACTTATATAGTGCGGTGACGTCACAGAATCCCGCCGTTCTCTGATTGGCTTCATCTCTGCACATGTCATGTAGGCTACCCCTTTCTTCCTCCCAACTTCTTTGCCCATGTAACGCCATTTGCTCGCAGCCATTTTATAAATTAAAAAACACGCTTCGTTCACGCGAATCATCCCAAACTTCGACTTGGGTTCAGAATCAAAGTTTTCCTGAAATCCTAAACGAATTCCACTTTGTTAGAATCAATTCGCCCATCTCTAGTCACCTCCAATTTACTGTAATTTCTGTGATAAACATAGAGGGTAAACAATCTTCCTAAAATGCTGTTTTTAATACCTTAAGGAGTGCAGTTTCATATATGGAGTCATTTATGGGGAATATCTAACATATAGGCCCTTTAAACCCACATCAAAACGGACTGGTCCCTAAAAATTCTGTGCTGAAAATTTTTCTTGAAAGTGTGAAAAATTCTGCCTAAATTTCTAAGCTCCCTAATGTGGTAAGAAAAAAAAAAAAATTTAAAAAGTGATGTCAACCTACAGTTTAGATAGCGGAAAATACAAACATGTATGTGGGGTCACCCGTATCAGACAATGTTAGTCTAGTAGTCCTCAGAATAGAGTGAAAGCAGTTCCGAGCATGCTGCCGCCAAGCAGCGATCCAAACACAGGCTCCCCGAATTCAATCCGCTTCAGCACCCCCCCCCCCCCCCCGCAACACCGGGCCAAAAAGTGAATCCTTCCAATCAGTAAATTGCAAAAAACATCTCTTTATTAGAAACTTAAAAAAGACAGCATACTGACACGATATACGTAGTGTAACCATACTAACGCATTTCGGGCTTGCACGCCCTTGTTCACAGTAAATTTGCTAGGTATAGCCATCATTATTTAAAACCATATCACACAAAAAAATTCCAAAGTTACAAACCGTGAGTAAGGATTGGTTAAACCCCGGAGCATGGAACGAATACACAGAACCTGTATGGGGTAATGCAAAGCAATGGACCCATATCTAATAGCTATCTAGAACACATGGGTATGGATATTATGTTAATTGCATTCATATATATTATACTTGAAGGGATCATAAACCTATCCCTGTTAGCAAAATTAGTGTATATATATAATAGGTCCGTGCGATAATTCAAACCCTCTGGTATCCGTGTTCCTAATTTAAGAATCCCCAAAATGCTTCCTTCTGTCTTTGTTTTTTTACCCAGTTGCCGCCCCGATAGGGACGAGCATTATGTTCTATGGCATAGAATTTAAAGGTAGAAAGGTTCCCTTGTAGTGTTGAGCGATTATTATCGACAAAGTTGAAATCGGTACAGTTTTTATGTTGATCGGATTTTTTAGATCACGCGATAATTTAGGTTAAAATCTGTGCATCATCTATTAATATTGCGCCATTTTCGGCGCTTCCTGTCATTTTGGTGGCCAGCAAATCAGCTTACAGAATAAGCAGGGGAGATTGTGTGCGACGTCATGACTGGATATGTATGGTTGCGATTGGCTGGAAAAAACACATGACCCGTTTTACATAGAACAGCCTTCCTTTCATGATCAGTGTCTGTCAGGTCTCAATAGCATAGGACGTGCGCTCTCCTGTGTCCAAACAGCTCAGCGAAATTATTCTATTTCTTCACAGAAAAAGCTCTACTGTTAGCTGTGAACCTTACAACTTCGTTAGATCAGAGATTTGAAAAATTTTATGTAGTTAGGTAGAGAATTTTAAAGGGGCATCTACCGCTGTAAAGTGACGGGGGGAGCCGGGGGGGGGGGGGGGGGGGGGCCCGCGGGCGAACACAGACAAGCTCTTTAAAGAATACTGGATATAGTTCACTAAGACTTAGGGCGACATGTTTGAAGCTCGCTGGGTCGGGGCGCGCTTTTCTGCTAGTTTTCCAGCGAAATCTGCGCCTGATTTATGTCGGGGCCGGGGCGCGCTCATACATCCAATGTAAAGTCCGCCGCGCCTCGCCTCGCCAGAGTGTTAGGCGCAGTGCGGGACTTTGGCGCAGTGCGGCGCTGCGCCTGAGATTCGCCGCTGGAGGTAGTGCACTCATACATGCGGG
>JAODAL010081496.1:0-11889 GCA_025379985.1 Phyllomedusa bahiana | reverse complement strand
TAAGGGAAAAATCAAATAATTGTCAATCGACATCGATCTGGGGCACCATGCAAAATCTCACCTCGTAGGATATCCTTGATCATGAGGAAGGTGAGAGATCAGCCTAAAACAACACGGGAGGAACTTGTTAATAATCTCAAGGCAGCTGGGACCACAGTCACCAAGAAATCCTGGTTTAAAATCCTGCAGTGCCCCCAAGGTCCCGCTGCTCAAGAAGGCGCATGTGTAGGCCTATCTGAAGTTTGTCAATGAACACCTGGATGAGTATGTGAGTGACTGGGTAAAGGTGCTGTGGTCAGATGAGACAAAAATTGAGCTCTTTGGCATTAACTCAACTCGCCGTGTTTGGAAGAAGAGAAATGCTGCCTATCACCCAAAAGAACATTGTCCCCACTGTCAAGCATTGAGGTGGAAAAACTTTAAATTTTTTTGGAGCTTTTTCTTGCAAAGGGGTTTACAGGACTACTTCACTGCATTAGTGGGAGAATAGATGGAGCCATGTACCGTAAAATCCTGAATCGCAACCTCCTTCCCTCCGCCTTAACATTAAAAATGGGTCGTGTTTTGGGTCAATGATCCAAAACATACAGCCAAGGCAACAAAAGAGTGGCTCAAAAAGAAGCACATTAAGGTCATGGAGTGTCCTAGCCAGTCTCTAGACCTTAATCCCATAGAAAACAAGATTTGAAGCTCCGAGTTGCAAGCAACAACCTCAAAATCTTAATGATTTAGAGATGATCTGCAAAGAGGAGTGGATCAAAATTCATCAAGTATTAAGTCTTGTTTGCCAGAGGGATCAAATACTTATTTCTCACTGCAAAATGCAAATACATTTATATAATTTAATACAATTTTGATTTTCTGGATTTTATTTTGGATATTTTTATTTCTAAATGTTAAATAAACCTACCCTTAAAATTATAGACTGTTCATGTCTTTGTCAGTGGGCAAACTTACACAATCAGCAAGGGAACACGTAATTATTTCCCATATAGCACTTGGGCTTACATTGCCTCCTACTGGGACTAGTTCTTTATCCAGCCATTGAGCTGTTATAGCCTCATGTTTGTGTTTTTAAGTAAATAATGTCCAATTTTTCTGAGTTTTCTTCTCTGTAAATTGCCTGTATAAATGTAACTAGACCATAACACATTAAGTGACGAGACACCAGGTGCACCAAATGTCCCAGCAGACTTTCTATCATGTAAGTACCTTTTTCCTAGGTTACTGATAAAGTAGATCAAATTGTTATGCTGTACCACATGGTCAGTAAAGGCCAAAATGTTCTTTAAAGTTGTGTAATAGCTAGTCCCTTCCACCTCTTTGGCACTGCCCTTCCTACCTTGGAGGGTAGGTAGGGTGCCTGGGTTGGGCTGTCAGAGCTTTGTCACTGTATCCAAAATGGTGTCTGCTCCCTGTGCTGGTTGGATCCTCCAGGGAAAGTCGAGAACAGGTCTTTCTGCTTCTGGACCTTGTTGATTTCTGCTTGCTGTGTTTAAGCTCTCGTGGACCACATACAATGGCATAGTGGGATTGAATCAGCCCATGGGCCTTGAGTTTGACCCGTAATCTAAACAGTTAGAAAAGGCTGTGGCACTCCCTTCTACCACCTAATCGGCCACTCTGCAACCAGATTAGGGGATTCCATTTGGTTATCATAGCAGCCTTGGGGCCCAATAAAAGCCTCCAGGCCTGCCATAAATGTACTTCAATTACACACCATAGTGCCATAGTCATGGTGTAATAGGATATCAAGTAATACCTTTATACTGTGGTACATAAGTACTGCAGTATATAGTATAAACGGTGCATGTTCAAGTCTTCTAAAAGGGCTAAAAATTACTGTAAAAATTTAAAGCTTGTAAAAATAAAAAAAGGAAAAAAAAATTACAACACTCTTTCCCATTTATCATATAAAAATAAACAAATAAACATAACTTGCCTTACCATTGTAAAAAAAAACGGGAAAAAGTCCGAAAAAACCCCAAAATTTATCATGTTATTAGAGTTTGGGTAATTTTGATTCAAACAAAGGGGAAAAATTCGTTTGGGAATTTCGGGAAAAAATTTTGGGTTTCGAACGAAGTCAAAGGGTTTGGGGGTACTTCGGGTGAACGAAATGTGTTTTTCATTGAAAAAAGGGTTTTCGAGAAAAAGGGCGTTAAAATGGGGAAAGAACTCGGGGGAAAAAGGGCATGCCGCATGCCATGTGCAGGAAAAAACCCAATCAGAGACCGGGGGGAAATTTCTGTGAGGGTCACCGCAATATAAGGGGGCCGGGCCGAACCTGGGGCCCCACACCCTCCCCCCTGTTTGATCGGGGAAAGGTGCGGCCCCCTGCTGGTTTTTCGGGAAGAATTTGATTTTTATACAGTGTTTTTTGTGGGGTGTCTCAGCTTGTCTCAGAGATTTGCTTCCCCTTAAACGTTCTTTTTCTGATTTTGGGGGGAAATTGGATCGAAGCCCCGTGTGCTTCCGTGCAGTCCCAAAACTTTTTAAATTTTCCTTTTTGTTTAAACAAAAATTTTAAATTACCAAAGGGGGGGATCAAAGCCATTTCCTGTTGTTTTTAAATTTAAAGAAACGCTTTTTTTAAAAATTTACAAATCCACTTATTTTTTGGCTGCTCAATTTTTTGGCGAAAATTTAAACATCCAGGGTTTTTTTAAGCTTTTTTTTTCCTGTGGTGACCCCAAAAGAAACCTTTCTTTTTTCCCCAAAAAAAATTTTATACTTTTTTCCCTTTTGCCTAATTCACAAAAGAAAAGGTTAATTACAATTTTATCTCTTTTTTGTGGGCGAAAAAAACACCGCATTGTAACCCCGCAAAAAAGCAAGTAGTTTGTGGTGGCCAATTCTTTGGCCCCCAATTTACATCCGGGGTTTTAATTAAAGCGTTGTTTTTCAGCTTTTGGGACTCCAAGAAACCGCCCATTTTCACCGCCAAAATTTTTTCATTTTTCCTGTAGCCTAATTCCAAGCAAAGGTTAATTAAAATTTTTAAATCTCTTGTTTGGGGCGTAAAAAACACCGCACTGAAACACGTTTCCAAAGCTAGAAAGTTGGGGGGCTCAATTTTTTGGGCGCTTTTTAAAAAACCGGGGGTTTAATTAAGCTTTTTTTTTTTTTCAGCTGTGGTGACCCCCCAAGAAACCGTCATTTTCACCGCCAAAATTTATATTTTTTTCCTTTTCCCCTAATTAAAAAACCCAAAGGTTTAAATTACAAATTTTATCTTTTTGTTTTTTTTTTTTTGGGGGGCTTTTTTAAAACCACCGCTTTGTAACACGAAAAAGTTTTGTAGTTTGTGGGTTGGTCAATTCTTTGGCGCAATTTACATCCGGGGTTAAATTAAGGGGTTGTTATTCACCCTGTGTGGAACTCCAAAAAAACCGTCATTTTCCCCCCCAAATATTTTTAAAATTTTTCCCTTTTGCCAAATTTAAAACAAAAAAAGGGTTTAAATTTTTACAATTTTATTTTCTTGTTGTGTGGCGAAAAAAATCCCGCTTTTTTAAACAGCCCCCAAAAAATCTATTATTTTGGGGTTTGGTAAATTTCCCTTTTGTGCGAATTTTACTTTCCAGGGTTAATTAAGCGTTTTTTTCCCACCCTGGGGTAAACTCCAAGAAACGCCATTTTCCCCCGCCAAATTAAAAATTTTTTTCCTGTAGCCTAATTCAAAAAGCAAAGGAAAATTTAAACAATTTTTTCTCTTGTTTTTGGGGGCTTTAAAAACCCACCGCATTTTTAAACCGTTCTAAGCAGTTTTTGTGGGGGCTCAAATTCTTTGGCGCAATTTACTCCGGGGGTTTAATTAACCCGTTGTTTTTTCAGCTGTGGGGGACCCCAAGAAACCGTAAATTTTCACCCGGCCAAAATAATACTTTTTTTCCTGTACCCTTAATTAACAAGAAAAGGTTTTAATTACTTTTTTACCCTCTTTTTTTGTGCGGCGAAAAAAAAACACCCTTTTGGGAAAACACGCTAAAAGCTAGTAGTTTTGGTGGCTAAATTTCTTTGGCGCAATTTACATCCGGGGCCGTTAATTTAAAGGGCGTTGTTTTTCAGCTGTGGTGACCCAAAAAAAACCCGTCATTTCCCCCGGGCCCAAAATATATACAATTTTTGGTTGCCAAAATTTAAACAAAAAAAGGGTTAAATTAAAATTTTTACCCCTCTTGTTGTGGGGCGTAAAAACACCGCTTTGTAACCCCGGACAAAAGCATATTTGTGGTGGCTCAATTCTTTGGGCGAAATTTAAAATCCGGGGGGTTAATTAACCCCTTTTTTTTATTCCTGGGGTGACTCCAAAAAACCGTCATTTTTCACCGCCAAAATTTTTTCTTTTTTTCCTGTTGCCTAATTAAAAAGCAAAGGATTTACAATTTTTCTCTTTGTTGTTTTGGCGAAAAAAAAAAAACACCGATTGTAAAACACGCTAAAAAGCAGTTTTTGTGGGGGTTTAATTCTTTGGCGCAATTTACACCCAAAGGGTTTTAAATTTAAGCGTTGTTATTCAGCGGGGGTTTGACCCCAAAAACCCGTCTTTTTCACCGCCAAAATATAAAAATTTTTTTCCTGAACCCTTTTAATTCAAAAGAAAAGGGTTTTAATTACAATTTTAAATCTCTTTTTGTGGGCGAAAAAAAACCCCGCTTTTTCCCAGCTACAAGCTAGTATTTTGTGGTGGCCCCAATTTTTTGGCGAAATTTTTCTTCCGGGGGTTTTTTTTAAAGCGTTGTTTTTCGCTGGGGGGGACCCCAAAAAAAGGGGTTAAAAACTAATTTTTTTTTTTCTGAAATTCCTCAGTAAAAAAAAACTTTTTTTTTTCACCGCCACGAAAAAATTTTTCTTAAAGCATAATTCATACCCAAAGGGTTTAAATTTAAAACCCTTTACATTCAGAAAAAATTAAAAAGGTTTTTAAACGGAAACAAAAAGTCAATTTTTCCCCTGCCCATTTGGGGAAAGCGCAATTTATACCCAAATGGTTACCCAAGCTTCTTAGTGGGGTCATTTGAAGTAAAAAATACAGGGTGGGGTATTTTTTTTACAGTTTTCTTCATCAAACAGTGTCTTTTACATTTTAGAACAAAACGGGGTATTTTCAGACAGGGGGTGGCGGGTTTTCACCTGAAGTGGGCAGAGGCCCAAACTTCCTGGAGAGGCACAGGGTCGAGGCCGCAAGGAAAACGTCGCAGCGGGGGGTCACTCGGTGAGGCCAAATTTTGCCGCGTCTTTAAAGGGCCGTGGCTGAAATTGCAACCCAAGGGTTCTTGTTTGGTTAAACTAGGCATCCATTTTCCCCCCAGATGACATTGACCCCCCCACCAAGAGTCCGGGGGGAAAACGTCAGCCCAAAACCCCTTTAAATTTTGGCAGGGGCCCGGGGAACCCGGGTCACCCGGCCCTCACCTGTCCTAAACCCTGCCTCTTTTCCCACCCGGTTCCCCCCGCCAGAGATCTACTTTTTTTGGTCTGGGCTCACCCGTCCCATATAGCAGGATGAACAATTTTGAGGGGGGCAGCCCAGCAGCTACTTCGGCAGGGGAAAAAATTTGGGGTTTTTACCCCCTGCTTCTTTAAGGGGAGGCGGCAAAGTTTGGGAAGTGGAGAGTGGAAAGGGGAAGGGCCCTGTTGTGGGGGGGCCACCCCTCTGCAAAAACCCAAACCCGGGGAAAGGGGGCCCGAAATTTGACGGGGAAAAAAAAATAGATGTAAAATGACCCCGACCGCATTTGGGGGACCCCGGGTTTAAAGGAAAGGGGGGCTTATATGGGTCGGGAAGAAGAGGGCGTCATTTTTGCCGCAGCCCCGGCGAAAGGCCGGCAAGGGGGATTTGGGGCCCTTTGAGCCCGCAGGATAGCAGCTTGTGGGGTTTGGGGGACCCAAGGGGCCCGGGAAAAAAAACCCCGTTTCCCCGGCCCAAGGAAATTTGCAGCAAAAAGGGGTTTGTGAGACAGCGGGGGGCAGTATTTCACTCAGGGGGGAGCGTTGGCAAAAAAATTTCCGATACTGGGCGGTGTGGCAGGTTTTTTTGCTAAAAAACCGGAGGACCGAATTGGGTAATAGTAAATCTGAAAGCGGGAAAAGTGAAGCGGGGCCAGGGAGCAAAACTTTGGCCCCAGGGCCCCTGCGAAAACATGCAGCGCACTATCCATTGGCCTGGGAAAAATTGTGGCTCAGATTTTGGGGTTTTCAAAATTCCGCCGCCGCGCGCAGCAGCTGCCCCCAGGGGCACCCCATCCCCATTGCAGCCAGAAAAGGGCCTCCACCACCTCTGCAGGGGGAGCTGTTTCTCTTTGACTTCTTTCCCCTGGTCCAGATGCCCCGCTCCTCGCTACTCATGGCCCCCGGCAGGTGGGTTCAGGCGGGGCGATTGGCAAAAGAGACAACAGAAAAGCTCCCCCCCAAATCCTAAGGTGCAGAAGTGCCGTACCCTGCCCAAGTTTTTTGGGCGCATTTTCCCCCTTTTTCCAAATGGGGGACTTTTCCCACCTTTTCAGGGGGAACTAATGGTTTGTCCCGGGGCCCGAGATGGAGAGTTCCAAGCCGAATTTCCCTTTTCCAAATGGGCCCAGACCAGCACTTCAAAAATAGGGGTTGGAACAGAAGGGGGGCCAAACCCTTTTGACCCTTACGGTTTGTTCCAAGGTGCACGGCAGCGCGGCCCGTGGGAGCTGAAAATACAGCCCAGGGCCAGAAAATGTCGTTTTTTTGGCCCCAAATGGGTAAATGTGCACCCGGGCCCCAGGCCAACAAAACAACGGGGAAACCAGGAAAACGCCGCTTTCCCCTCCCGTTGTAAAAACTGCGGTTTTCCTGTCCCACTTTTCCGCCTCCCCCTCCTCCCCCACCACCCCCCCATTTTCACCCCTCCACAAGTCCCGGCTCCATCAAAACCACATTTTTTGGGCCAGCGGTGCACGCATTTCTAAAACCTGGCTTGCCTGGGGCAAACCCCCCCCAAAAAGGGTTCACACAGGGGGGGGAATTTGCTCCGCGTATGCGCAAAAAATTTCATGGGGTGGCTTTCTCCGCGCCAACGGGAAAATTGGGAAACCCATGGTGCGGAAAAAGGGGAGGCCCATGGTGGCCCGCGCTGCACCGAGGAGGGAGGGGCCATGCCCCCTGTTTGGGGGGGCACGTTTAAATTGGTTTTAAAAAATTTTCTAAAAAATTTCCTTCCCCCGATCTTCAGAAGTCTGAAAATGGCCAAGAAACGTGCATCCCTTTCCCATCCTTTTCCTACAAACCCCAAAAACACCCTCCTCGAGTGGTGCAGGGGCAGAAGGGGCCCCCCCCAAAACACCCCTAAATATGCGGGGTTTTCCCCCCTTTTTGGAACTCCAGCCGGAAATTTTTTGGGGACCCTTTTTGGGGAATGAAACGGGAAAAGGGCCTTTAAAACGTTTTTTTTGAATCCAGGCGGACGGGGAGAAACTCCCCGTGTAACTTTGAGGGCGCCAGGGGGCAGTTTCTTGCTAAACCCCTCCCCTTTTGTTGGGGCCATTCGGGGGGCCCAAAGTTATTTGTCATGCCAGGACTAAGAAAAACTTTTTTTCCACGTTTTCATGTCTGGAACAAAAGCCTAAAAAAATCTGTCTGGGCGGGGGACTGGAGACGGGGGCACTAAAACCGGGGCCCACATGATTTCCGCTGGGGACTAAAAAGGAGGGGGGGGAAGGGGGGAAATTTGGACAAAAGCATTGTCTGGTAAAATTTTGGGGGGATTTTCTACCCGGGCCCAAGAGAGGGGAGAAAGGGCAGCTGGAGGGTAATGGGGGATAAAGGAAGCGAGGCAGATGCTCGAAAGCACCTTTGGCAGTATACAGTGGAGATGGGGGGCGGGGAGCCCCTCGGAGCATTTTTGCAAGGGACCCCCCGCTGCTGATTTGCCGGGCTGTGACAGCCGAATAGTCAGCACCCCCGGCAGGGGGGATGACTTCTGGCTCCCACCCTATTGGACCTCGTACCGGTCCCAAAAAGGGAGGGCCTTTTTTCCCCCCCTATTGAGAGGGAGGACAAACTCCCAAAAAAAAATAGGGGGAAAACCTCCGTTGGGGTTGGGCCCCCTGCCAAAGTGCGGGTTTGTCCCCCCCCCGACAGGTCTGAAGGGGGGGTTTTTCAGCGCTTTACGTACTCCCGCCGTGGCTGCCGGGGGGAAAGGGGGGGGGGGTCGGAGCAGTTTCCCCGTCCAAACGCAAAACCCAAGTCGGAGTCCTGATGACCCGCTTTCCTTTACCCGCCTTTGTGAAGGGGGGCAGTTGCCCCGCAGCAGCGCAGCGGACCGGAGCGACCCTGAACAACATGTGGGGGCCTACTGGGGCCCGCATTCTTGCCCCCCCCAGTTAGAAGAACCGCTGGGACCTGGGCAAACCAAACTGGATTGTGGCCCCCAACTTGCCGATTTTCAGTGGAAAGCTGTCCCTGCCCCGGATTTGTGTGGCATCAGAGGGGGGGTGGGTTTTCCCGTGCGGCGGGGGCCATCTTTTCCCCAAAGGAGAACCCGCTTGTCCCGGGGGAAAAAAGGGGGAACCCACCCGACCTTTTTCAAGATGATTTAGGGGTGGTCGGCCAGGGGGTTCCCCAAAACCAATTTTTCCCTTTGGGGGTCGCAAAATCAGCCATGACCCCTCACCAAAACTGTGAGAAAAGAAATCCGGGTTTTAAATACCGCCTCAGTCAATATTTTATTTCCGCCCCCCGCCCGTGCCCAAAAAATCTGCTGACAGTTTCTCCATCTGCCACCAACCTTTTTTACCAGGGACTGGTTTTTGGCCCCCCCCCTCCAACTCTGTTTTTTGTGCCCCTGTCTGACCTTTATGCTGCTGAGGGCCCGTTTCCCTGACCTTTCCAAAAATTTTGTCATTGTTTCCACTCTTGACCTCATGCTGTTTTCTCCTGCCGTCCCCCCCCTCCCTCTCTGTCCCTTGTGCCACTCTGTGGCCTAATCCCGTTTTTGCCACCTCCAAAATGTGATTTTCCACCCTTTTTGCCCCCAGGCCCGCTCCCGTGGCTGCTGCCGGACCTGACATTGTGTCATTGTGCCCCTCTGTGGCCTATTCTCGTTTTGCCACCTTTCCCTAATGTCATTTTTTTCCATGTCCCCGCCTCATGCTGCGCCCCCCGGGGCACTTCCCTCTCTGTCATTGTGCCCCTCTTGGCCCTAAAATGTTTTTCCACCTCCAGAAAAGTCATTGTGCCCTTGGGGCCCGCCCCTGCCGCTTCTGGCCGTGACCTACACACTGTTTTCATTGTGGCCCCTGCTGCGTTTGGGTGCTGCTTTTTGGCTGCTGCCATGACTTACCCTGTGTCATTTTGCCCCCTGTCGACCTCATGCTGTGCTGTGGCGCTTTCCCTTTACCTCCAAACCCCTTTTCATTGTGCCCCCTGTCCTTTACCTCATGCTGCTGTGGGCTGCTTTCCGGGACCCCACACTGGGGGGTCATTGTGCCACCCGTCTGATTCATGCTGCGGGTGGGGTGCCCGCCCTGACCAAAACCCCTCTTATTTTCCACGGGGTTTAAACCCCGCTGTGCGGGGGCTGCTGGGGTGAAAGGGCCACCATTTTGTTTATTGTCCCACCCCTGGGGGCATACCCTGTTTTTGGGGCCCCCAGAATTTATTGTTCCCCCTTTCCTGACCTTTATTTCTGCTGCTGTGGGGGTGCTGCCGGACTCCACACTCTTCATTGTGCCAAATGTTGACCTCATGAAAAGGGTGCTGTGGCTGCTGCCCGGGGGCCCCCCACTGTGTCTTGTTCCCCCTCTGTGGGCCAAATCCTTTTTTTGCCCCCCTCCAGAATGTTTATTTTTGCCATGCCGGGCCTCATGCTGCGCCCGGGCTGCTGCCGTGACCTCCCCATGGGCAAAAATCCCACTCTGTGGGGCCCACTCCTTTTTTTTTTCCACCTCCCAGAAAAATCATTGTGCCACTGCCTGACCTCAAATTTTGTTTTGGTTTCGGGTGCCAAACCCCCACACTGTGTCCTTGTCCCATCTGTTTGGGCCCAAAACCCCCTTTTTTCCACCCCCCCAGAAAAGGGCTTGTGCCACTGTTTACCCTTTTTTCTCCTTTCTGTGGGTGCCGCCGTCCTAAAAAATCCTTTCATTGTGCCCTGTCTGACCTCATGCTGCCTTTCTGTGGCTGCTGGGGGGGACCTCCACCCCTGTGGCATTGTCCCACTCTGTGGCCTACTCCCCGTTTTTTTCCACCCCCCAGAAGGGGATTGTTGGCCCCTGCGACCTCATGCTGCTGCTGTGGTGCTGCCGTGCCTCCACACGGTTTTTGCCCCCCCTGTGGCCTACTCCCGTTTTGCCACCTCCAGAAAGTGTTTTTGGGCCCCTGCCTGAAATCATTTCTGCTGGGTGTGGCTGCTGCCCTGACCTCCAACTCTGTTTATTTTGCCACCCGTCTTTCCCAAAGCGCGCTGTGGCTGCTGCCCTGACCTCCCACTGTGGGCATTGTCCCACCCCTGTGGCCCACTCCTGTTTTTGCCCCCTCCCAGAATTTTCATTGGGCCACTTTCCAGACCTCATGCTGCTGCCCCGGGGGCTGCTGCCCGTGACCTACCCTGTGGGCCCTTGTTTCCCCTGTCTGACCCCATGGGTGTGCTTTTGGCTGCTGCCGTGCCTACACACTGTGTCCTTGTGCCACGTCACCTCATGCTGCTGCTGTGTCTGATGCCGGGGACCTACACACTGTTTTTTTGGGCCAATGTCTGACCCATGCTGTTGCTGTGGGGGTGCGCCCCTGACCTTTCCCCCTGTGTCATTGTCCCACTTCCGGGGGGCCTATTTCCCGTTTTTTTTTCCCCCTCCAAATGCATTGTGCCACTGTCTGAAACCCCTGCTGCTTTGGCTGCCCCCCCCCCCCGCCCCCCTCCCACCCCTGTCACTAATTTTTGCCCCTGAGGCTCCAGCTTTTTTTTTCCCGCTTTCTCTGGGATGACTTTATAACAACATTCCCCCCTTCATTTTTTTTTGGGCAGTTTTTTCCCTTTTTAAATGCCCCGGGAATTTTATAGTGAAGCGATTCTAAGAGGGCGGCAGTCATTGCGTGTATTTTCTAAAACACCAAAAAATTTTATGAAAAAACCAAAAACCAAACTCCCACTTTCATATTTAAAACATGGCACAACGTTTTTACGCACCCCGCAAGGGGTCTGTGCAGCCCGGAAAAAACTGTTTTTTAACGTGTTTTGTCCCAAAAATAATTTTGGAACGAAGTTATTTTTTTTTCTGGGGAAAACCCCGGGGAAGTGAACGAACCGAAAAATTTTGGGGAAAATTTGCCCCATCCCCTACAAGTTTTTTCCTACCGGGAAAAAATTTAAAAAGTTAAATTTGGGCTCAGGGAAAAAGGCCCAAAGCAAAACAAAATTAAAAACAGAAGTAAAAAAAGAAAAAAAAAAGGATCAAGGGCCCCGGTGAAATAAATTATTTTTGGAAATTTCCGGGGTCGTATCAATCTGCAGAATGAAAATATAGAGCGACATGTATGAGGTTTGGTGTTAACGCGCCAAATTTTTTGCGCCTTTTCCCAGATATGCAAAATTTTTTTCCAGATATTCCACTTTTAAAATGATTAAAATGTTTCCGGGTGTAATTTTTCGCAAAATTTTGGGGGTGTAAATCAAGAAACAAGGTGCCCCCATTTTCAAGGAAACCAAAAACTAATTCAACTAGACACCAACTCAGATTAACCACAGTGCTGCTGTACAGGTATGAGCCAAAATTTATCAAAGGGATTACACTATAATTTTTGGCAAAAATTTTTCGTCAAAAATTTTGCCGTACCTTCTTTAAAAACACATGTATTATATGTTTTAAAGGGCAAAGACTAAACAAATCCTGTAATGCAAACATACCCCCAAAAAAACCC